>VYWZ01003063.1:0-12069 GCA_008711595.1 Fusarium xyrophilum
TTGCTGAGTTTATTTTGATACCCCAACATCAACCCCGTGGGCAAGGAATAGGGAAGGACTAGGGGGATTAGGGGTTCCACTTACAAGGTACTGTACTTGGTGGTTGATGACTAGTTCACCGGTAACGGGTTCGGCGTATTTCCGAATAGCACCGGCCATTTCTGGTCGCACTGCGATCATGGTGATGCAACCAGGTAAACAAGTGACTTTGCCAATGAACCCTTCGGCTCGCCGTCTGACATATTGTCCAAATGTGTACTGCAAGAATGTTAGACAGACCTCGGGGAGCAAGAAAACACCAGGTCCCGAGTTTCCCTTCCTCTCCTAGACAGAATTATAGTCGAATATTTAGGGGAACATACCTGAAACTGTTGATAGAGATTCCAAAAAGACCATTCATATCCAGGTTCAAGCTCAACGAGGACAAGTCCACAAGCAGCAATAGCCTTGTCATCACGAGCAAGAGCATTAGCCAGGAGAGCGACAGCACCCTTGTAGATAGTAGAGTCGGCATCAGTGCAGAAAACCATATCGAAGCCCTTGAAGTCCTCGCCCTTTGTCAACTCGGGGAGAATCTCGTCCCACATCTCCTTCCGTAGAAGTTTTGTGTAAAGAGGACAGTTCTCACGAGGAAAGTTGAAGAGGTCGTGGCACAGGATAAGAGAATCCTTCTTGCCAGCGTTTTTGACCTTCTCAATGATAATGACAGGGACATCTTCCATGAAACCAGCGAGGACGTCCAAAACACCCTTCTTCCATTTCAGGGAGACGTAGGGACGTTGGAACTCGCGGACCATTCTCGTCATGTGTGATCGAACATCTCGAGGCTTGCCATCAAGAATGACGACCATGACTTGCTTGTGAGGCTCAACACCGTTATCCCGAAGAGAGAAGATAGTCTTGACGATCTGCTCCTCGCTCTCAGAGTAGGCAGGGATGAGAGACAGGATCCATTTTCGGGGGACAGGCTTGGGTGGGTAGAACTTGTCATGGATAGCACGATACATCATCCCAGTAGGCGACAAGATCGAGGATAGGAAATCCTTGCTCTTGACGAACAAGATGAGGATGAAGATCAACTTGCTCTTCTTGCCAAAGAAGGCAGTGATGGCCATGCAGATGTTGATAATGACGATGATTCCCATGAAAGCGACCCTCTGGTTGCGCAGATCCCTCTTCGATAGGATCCTCGCAGGATCGACAGGCTCGTCGATCTTGGGGTAGCCGCATGCCTCAATGCTGTCATTTGCATGAACTGGTGCAGGTGCAACAAATTTCGACGACACAATCTTTGGTGGGAGAGAGGTCGTAGGGCTAGGTTTTTCAGGGTCTGTCTCGAGAGGACAGACACTCTCTTTACTGGTAGTAGAAAAGAAGGAGTTCTTTGACGGAGACACTTTGAGGTCGAAGGGGTTTTCTGTGGGAGGGGAGAAGTAAGGGTCTTGTTGGATCCTGGGCTCTTCAGGTGGTGCTGGGGGTTGTTCTGAGATGACATTGAGATTGTAGAAAGGGGCTTCCTTCTTGTGATTAGGAAGGTGATGGTCATGATCATCATCGCCAACAACAGTCTCTGCTGTAGAAGAGAAGGAAGTGTTGTGCCATGATCTCATGTGCCTCATAGGAGGACGGTCAGGAGCATCAAGGCTTTCATTGACAAACTTGTTATCGAAGTAAGCCTTCTTGGCCTCAGAGGAGTACATGGCACTTCTCGGCCGTATACTTGGAGAAGCCATGTTTGAAATGAGGAAAGAGGCGTGGGGAGGAGAACTGAACAAGAGAGGAGAAACTGGAAGAGGAATTTCAAGGCACGGCCTTCAAATCAACAGCGTACTCGAGGCAAAATGATGATCCAAGCAGGGTCCCCCCATCACGGCAAACGGGAAAGGGCCTTGGCAACATTAAAATCCTGGCTTCGTGCCTGTCGAATTCCAGTTCCCTGGGTCGTTTCCGACCACTTCGGCCGTGCCATACATCCCACACGTTTTCCCTTGAGAGGCTATGAGAGGGTAAGGGGAGGCAGAAAGAGAAACTAAGGATCTCTATCATGAGGGACGAACAGATTTAGGAAAGCTTGGTATATCTTGGCGGACAATTAGACTAGCTAATTCTGACACCCTCCCCCGAGTCCCAGGTTTTCCCCTCTGCCTAAAAGCCTGAAAGCAGATCAATACTCGAGGTAGTAACACCCAGGAACAATTCCATCAACTTCGAGATGAATCGTGTGTCATTGATCATTGCTCTTTTCGGCTTAGATGGGTAGAGTGTGCCGTCTAGACTGGCATTCCAGCGATATCCGGAAAGGGCGATCGGTCCCGTGTACCCTGTGTGCCACTCCGCAACGCCTCGCAGAATTTCAGAGACAGAGTGAAAGACATGGCTTTTTTGCTGGCTAGAGATGGTTAAGTCCAAGTCTGATTCGTGCGGGGGCCTATTTGATAGTGAACGACTTTGACTGCGTCAATGGCGGGATAGATCATAGTTCAACCGATGAGACTGGGCGAAAAGCTCCTCTGCATCCCTAAACGTGCTTTCTGCAGTATTCTCAATCATGTACGATAGTCGTGAAAAGTCTGCATCCATGAGATCGAGAGGTCACCTAGAGACTCCTCCCCGGGCAAAAAGGCCCCCTTCTGTAGAAGGAGGAAATCTGACATGTCTTGCTTGGCAGCATCCTCTTACAATCTGAATCAACTCTAGAACACTTGGCTACCTACATGGCATAAAAAACCTAACCTTGGTTCATACGACAGACCTGACGATCACATAGCCAAGACCTACCGAAGACAACTGCCTTGTCCCAGGAACAAAGGCGCCCATCCCCGTTTCTCATGCACTGCACCTACACCTGCACCTGCACGTTGCAAGAGTGTTGAGTCTATGTGACAGTTCAAGTTTAGGCAGGTATTTGATAAATGGCTTACCCCAATTGGGCCATATGGAGGAGAAAACGACGAGAACGGTCTGTGTTCTGTTAGGGCCATTGTTCAAGTGGTGATTTGCCTTGGCCGAGGGTTCGAATTGGAGTTATCTCTCAGGGTCTGTCTGGGTCTGGGTCGACAGCCAGCGCAACGACGGGGAATCGGGAATACATGCCCGAACCCGAATGTCACTGCTATGCAACCCCTCACTTGTTTATAGTATGGCCCTGCTATTTCCTAGCTCTGAATCAATTAAACTGGAATAAGTACAGATTGATCTGACGCTAGCTCACGCGCGAGTCTGTGCACTGGATCTCATCTCTCATCTCACAAAGCATAGTGGGGGACCCGATCGACATACCCTATGCCCTAGCACAAGATCGATCGCGTGCACTCTAAAATCAAGTGTGATATATCGTGATGACCCGGAATGCTATCGCCACTGTCATAGGCATGCAATAGGATTGGAGTCCCGCCTGGCGCTGCATCCCTCGCCCGCGCACTAACTACGAGATACTGGCACTTGTTGCCGGCCGGGATAATCGCCGCTTTTTTTGCTCCCAACCTAAACCCACACAGTGGCTGCAGGAACGGCCCCTATGTCTGTGCTGTTGCAGTTCAATTCATGTCGATCGGGGAGAACCTTGCCTTTCCTTATTCGGACAGTCTTTGCGTCTTCTCGGGACTAGATTCTGGAGGGAGGGTTGCAACATCTTGGACTAGGAGACTTGGGAGACTGATAGTCCGTTGGACTACTTCTAATGCTGCTGAATCTGGACTGGTTAACTCATAGCTCTCATCGAGAATCTGTTCAAAGCTTCTGCTTTTGGTGGAGTATGGAGATGATGGAGCGGAAGCTTCGATCAAGAAGCATTCTCAGTATCAACGAACAGTCTATAAGAACAGAGCTTCCAGCAAGCAGCCTAATTCACTTCTCATCACTCATCCCATCTCGCTAGCACAATCATCTCTTCAGAGTACTTTAGAAACACTCTTCACTCCCCTCCTTGTCTCACTCTCCCATCTTCACATCCTCTGTCTCACTCTCCCGTCTTCACATCCTCTGTCTCACTGTCCACACACTCTCACATCAGCGATGCCTATCGTTGCCAATCTTGTCCAGAGACCTGCTCCTCGCAGCAAGGTTCTCCTCCACCAGACCAAGCAGAGCCATGCAGCCAAGACTTCACCCGCCAAGCCCATCATGGCACCCATTGAGGCTACTCCCCTTGTCGCAGTGATCGGCGTCGGCTTTGTTGGTACTGGTCTTGTTGACTCTTTCTCCTCCAAGTACGAGATCATGGGCTTCGACATCTCTGAAGACCGTCTTGAGTTCCTCAGGGGAGAGTTCAGTGCTCGACCCAACGTCTCTTTCACTTCCGACGAGTCTGATCTTGGCAAGGCTACTCACTTCCTCATCTCTGTTCCTACTCTTCTTCGCTCTGACCGCACCATTGACCTGTCTTACCTTCGCTCTGCCCTTCGTCGGGTTGAGCAGTGGGTTCGTCCTGGCTGCACTGTTGTCATTGAGAGCTCTGTCTCTGTCGGTCTCACTCGCGAACTTCTTGGCCCCATCGCCAAGGCCAAGGGTCTCTTCGCCGGAATGTCTCCCGAGGTAAGCCAAACCATCTACACCGTCATACCATGACTTGTACTAAAAAGTACTAGCGAATCGACCCCGGCCGAGTTGAGCCTCCCATGCGATCCATCCCCAAGGTAGTTTCTGGCCTTGACGATGTCATCCCTGGATCTCTCGACGCTGTTGTCCGTCTCTATGGCCGCGTCTTTGACAGCATCGTCCCTGTCTCTAAGCCTGAGGTTGCCGAGATGTGCAAGCTCTACGAGAACTGCCAGCGCATGATGTGCATTGCCTATGCCAACGAGATGGCCGACGCTTGCGAGGGTCTTGGCATTGATGCCTTCGAGGTGTCTCGCGCTGCTGCCACTAAGCCCTTCGGTTACATGCCCTACACTCCCAGTCTCGGTGTTGGTGGCCACTGCATCCCTGTTAACCCCTACTACCTCCTCTCCAACTGCGAGTTCCCTCTTCTCGAGGCTTGTGCCGACAAGATGAACAAGCGCCCTGCCACCCAGGCTCAGAAGATCGTTGATGAGCTTCGCGGTTCCAGCAAGACCAAGCGCCGTGACTCTGGTATTGAGCTCAGCAAGCGAATTCTTGTTGTTGGCATGGGCTTCAAGGCTGGACAGGACCATCTTGTCAACTCTCCTGGTCTTCACCTCGCCAAAGAGCTTCAGAAGCTTTCCATGGACGTCACTTTCGCCGACTCTCTGGTCAAGCAGACCGCTGTTCCCGAGATTCTCCGATTAGCTGACGAGGACTGGACCAAGGAGGAGCTTGAGAGCTTCGACATGATTGTTGTCAGCTTCAAGCAGTGGGGTATGGATTTTGATGTTTTGGACCAGGTCTCTACCCCTGTCCAGATGTGGTGCCAATAGTTAGTTCAAAAAGCTTAATATAGGCGTTCTATTTTCTGGATTTCTGTTTTCTATAATACACCGATGCCTTTATTCTTAGCATAGAAGTGGAATCGGAGGAGGAGGATATTCGGACGCAGGCGAAAAGGGCGATCTCTCAACACCTAACATAATCAATTAAGAGCCAGAGTTAATTAATTTAATACAGTATGCTGTATGAGTTTAGAATAATCAGGACAGTTGGATTGCGTGGCATGATGTTTAAACTGTCAACCAGCTTTGCTAAAGACTTTTCACCTAGACACAATAACATGGTAAAGCATTGAGTTTTGTCATTAATAGTAACTATTTACTCTTGGTATCATCAACGTTAAATAATCAACCCTGTCCATCACCAATATGATATCATACTGATCATCTAAGCATGAGAGATCTGGACCTGATCCTTGGGTTCAGTCATGGCCTGCTCAACAAAGACCTTGTGCCAATGTCCAGTGAGGAGGAGGTGGGTAGTCTCCTTAACACTAGCCCAGTTCTCCCTGACAATATCCATGGTAGGTCGAGAGAAGACAACATCAATCTCTTCCAGAGTCTTGTTCTTGGTCTCGGGCATGAAGAAGATCTGGTAGATCTCACCAATGAACGCAATACCACCGTAGAAGCCCAGAGCAAGGCCAGTTCTGCCCATGGCATTCTGCATGGCAGTGAAGTTGTAGGTAACGACGAAAGAGGCGAGGAAGAGAAGAGCATCAGATGTGGTCATTCCGTAACTTCGGAGGTAGGTGGGGTAGACCTCAGAGGGAACAACCCAGGTCAGACAAGCGTAGGAACCGAAAAAGCCCATGTAGATGATGAGACCGGAGAGGTAAAGACCCTCGACAGTCTGTAGCTGGGTCTTGATGTCGAACTGATAACTCACACCAATCAGGACCAGTCCAATAAAGAATCCAGGCAACATAGTGATGGCCCAGAAGCGTCGGCCGAACCTCTCCATGAGGAAGATGGCGGGAATGGTGCCAAGGAGAAGAGATCCACCACCGACAAGGGACATGTAGTTGGATTCCTTCTTGTCGAAGCCAATCTGGTTCATGAGAACAGACATGTAGTACATGATGGCGTTGACACCAGTGAGCTGACCGAGGAGAATCATGATGTTGGCGTAGACAAGAGCGCGACGAGCACGGGGCTCAGTAAAGAAGTCCATCCAAGGGAAGCGATGGTTCTTGGCACCCTCAGCAACAGCATTCTCCTCGGAGACGACAGAGGCACTCATGACGTAGAACTCCTCACGAGACTCGTGGTCCTCGACACCTCGAATGCGCTTCCAGACCTTGTAGGCATCGAGGTGGCGCTTCTGATGGATGAGGAAACGGGGAGACTCGGGGAGGAAGAGCATGCCGAAGAACATGATGGTCGAGAAGAGGAGAGACGAACCGAGAATGTAGCGCCAGTTGCCGGGGACGTTGAGGAAGATGGCGCCGACAGCGTAGCCGAGGACTTCACCGAGGGCGATGTTGAATTGGTACAGAGAGACGAGGTTACCACGGACTCGGCGCTCGACGGTCTCGGCGACATAGACGGGGACAGTACCGCCTTCGAGACCGACTCCGAGACCGAGAATGACACGCGACGAGACAATCATACCTGAACAGTCAGGACGACGATCGATGGCGCAGAGGCAGACGACTTACCAAAGTTGACTGAACCAGCTTCCAAGGCAGCACCGATAGTGTAAAGAATGATAGAGATGATGATAGCGCCCTTTCGACCAAAGTACTCGTTCGCAGGCGACAAAAGCAGCGCACCACCAACAGCACCAAGCGGCATACCAGAGTTGACCAGACTGTTCTCATGATCAGTCAGACCGAGATCATCAGGTAGGAACAAATTCGCGCCGCTGATGAGAGACTGGTCAAGACCGGAGAGCAGACCACCCATTGATGCGAAGGCTACCAGGAGCCAGGTGAAATGCTTGGGGTTGGCGAACTGCACCTGGAAGAAGCCCTTGTTCAGACCACCAGACTCATCGAGCTGACGCTCCATGTCATCAATGAGCTCGTCGATTTCACGACCGCCGTGACGGGCTACTTCGAGGGCCTCGAACTCTGCTTTTTCGTGGCCCATGGCTTTCTGGATCTCATCCTTCTCACGGTCGACCGTGGTGGTGGAGTTCTGTCGACTCTTGCCCATGGTGAAGAGATAGTAATTGTATGATGAGTATTGAAGAGGAAAGGTTGTCAGCGACACCTGTAGGTAGGCTGGTGGGAAGAATTGCTTGTCGCGGCAAACCCCAGGTTTTTATATGCAATCCACAAATCCGCAAGTCTGGAGAGACTTTATGCTCGTGTCTGTAGTAGTCTGTTTCGCCATGGGGCACCGCAAAATGCAACGGCACAAAGTTATGGGGAATATGCGGAGCCTGGCCCATGACGGTAGCACCGAACAATTCGCCGCTGTTTCTCCATCAGAAGATGCCGTCTGAGCCGATCGATTAATATGAGGTGGATCCAGCAGCTCACCCATAACGCATACGGAGTACGGAGTAGTCTGTAGTCTGTAGTCTGTAGTCTGTAGTCTGTAGTCTGTAGTCTGTCTGTATCGATAACGCAGGCGACGTAGGATCGGGAAACATTTAGGACGGGATCACCACCGCGCAGTTATCACCAGTGACATGATGCTTACTCGGACGATCCTCTTCTGCTACAGGCTCATCGTACCATCCGTCGTTGCCGAGATGCCTCGTAAGGGAGGGTCGTGTTGTAATGTGTCGGTCCGGTGGGTAGGCCAATGAGTCGCGTGGGCGGTCACATTGGGTGCAAGTCACGGGAGGGATCGACGTGAGACTAACTGCGGATGAATGATGTTCCTCTTCTAGAAATGTTCTATCGCAAGCCTTTTCACGTCACGGGAGCGGTTGACGGCCGCCCTGTTTCTCTCCACCAGCCATTTCGTGACGGAGGACTAAGCTTATAACGACTGACTGCACGGCAGCGTGAAGAGGCTGGAACAATCAACGAATACTCGTAGCGCGGCATGATCAAGGCCTTTCTGCCAAAGTGTTACGAGATGCATATAGATGGAAATATGAGGCATAAGGAAGGCGATGCCAAGTTAGAGACACTGCTATTCCCATGCCAAGATGGGATCTCGTGGTAGACTACTCTGTAGACTGATCGAATGAAAGCGGCCGCTGAAGCGAGCACTAGAGCGTTTTGCGATCTCGCCATGGTTCATGGTTCAGCCGCATCTCTTGACTGTCAGTCAGTAGCGACGTGACATGACGATGCCTCGCTGCGAGAAAGCTACCCTAAGCCTGACCAACAGATCTCATGTTTGGCTTCAATTGACAGCTTACGAATCATGGCGATGTAGCACAACTAATGTCACTTAAACTTTTATATCGTCGATCTAGACCTCTTGTCGTGAGATGTTATCATCATCTGCTACCGGAGAGTCGGCATCATTGCAACAGCAGCCGCGTAAAATACCGCCCCATGGCGAACGTACGTACATGCGGAGACGTTCTCTGTGTCCAATGTCCAGGGTAAGAACCTCGGATAACCGCCTCTGCTCATTTCGACTGTCGTCGGCCCCCCGTTGCGTCAGGCAGATGACTTGGAAAAAACCCCACCATCTCCAACGCGACGGAAAGAAACGGACCTGGATACAACTTGTTCACGTGGTAGACAACGCGATTCTGGGCAGGACGAGGATGTCACGGGGGCGCTATGACCCCCGCGATCCTGGGTAAAGGGCCGAATTCGTCCACAGAAGAATTTAACCCCAATTACTCTGTACTCTGTAGTCTCTCCCGATTGTTGATTGTTGCAATCGCAGGGATTACCAGGCGGACGTTCTACAGCAACTCAAAGTGGTGATCACTTTTTTGTACGAGAGAAATCGAGTCATGAGCTTTGAGCTTTGCGGATCCGCGTGAAAATACCTGCTTGGGCAGCGAAGAGTTGGGATTTATACCGCTTTGGGAATCAACGAGTCTCCACTCGTAATCAAACCAGAAAAACAGAATTGAATTCCTGTTCCACGGCGGAAGAATGGAACGGTCGCAGAGAGAAGAAGATCAGTCTCCGATCCAGGAACTGGCATCTTTGAGCTCATCGTGAGTCTGCGGCGCAAGCAGAGCCTCAGACTCCCGCCTGCCAACCCCAACCCCAACCCACGAACACGAATTTTTAGATTATAGTTAGAGAAAAACACCAGGGCAAAGATAGCTTAGATAGTGAGTACTAACCCTATCCTAACCCCAACCCACGAACACGAATTTTCTCTCTTTCTTTTTTATCTATAGCTATTTATCTAGCTTATCTCTCTTTGCAGTTACCTACCCTATACTCTCTTTTCTCCCTATCTCTCATTTCTAGCTATCGATCTAGCTTCTCTCTCGTTTATCTCTTGCTATCTCTCTTTTCTAGCTATCTAACTTCTCTCTCTACCTATGTCTTTTTTATGCCCTACCTGCAAGGGCCGCTATACAGATATTCTCGAGCATATCCGGAAAAAACACCCTGCCGAGACCTATACCAATAAGCAGCTCCAGCCAATCGGCTTAGTCAGCTGCCCCCACTGCGCCACAGCCTGCCGTAGCGTCCACGGCATGAAGACCCATAGTGCCAAGATCCACGGCATAGAAGGTACAAGCCACAGATCTACCTTACCAAGGCCAAGGACCACGGCCACTGCTGCCTTTCAAGCTAGCCAATCAGAGATATCTAGCTACATGACCCCGTTAGGAAGGAAAAGGCTAGCCAGGACCCCTTCCCCAGACTGGCAAAGACCTCCTCAGCGGCAAAGGCAGCTGCAGCCTTCACCTACCCCAGATCCTATCCCCAGGTCAAGATCAGGGTCAGTCATAAGCTGCGGCAGCTTTCCAGCTAGTACACAAGACCTTCAAGAGGACCCCCACGAGGACCCCCACGAGGACCCCCACGAGGCTGCCCTACCTCCATCGCAGTCTCCTACCCCAGACCCCTCTAATACCGACCCTCCCCCAGATGACCTTCCTGGGGCTAGGCTAGGCTTGGAGGCAAGTCGATGGTCCTCCGACAGGGAACCCGACCCTGGCCAGGACAGCCTACACCAAGGGGCTCAACCTAGGCCGAGGGAAGGGTCCTTTTCAAGCTACACCTCTTTCTCTACCTCTTTTTCTACTTTTCCTAGCCAAGAAGGACCTCTCCTGCAGCCTAACAGACAAGGTCCCACCCTAGAGCAGCTGCATCACCAAGCTATAGCTCCTATCCTGGAAAAGGCTTCTGTAAAGAAGCTGCTGACCTTTGCAAAGGTCCCTATTCCAGAAAAGAAGCTGCATGCTAGGCAGGCTGCCAGCTTTACAGCCGCAGCCTATAGAGCGGCTGAAGCCTTCTTAAAAAGGCCTACAGAAAGGTCCTTATTACACTTCCTTCTTCTCCCTAGGGTCCTAGGGCTAGGACTACAGAAAGGAGGCCTAGGCACCCTACTAAAAGCCTATCCCTCTACTATCCCTACCCTAGAGACCCTGCAGCCCCAGATCCACCCCAAGACAGCCAGACCTCCTACAGTATATAGCCCAGCTGAAAAGGCTACCAAGCTGCTAGAAAGAGGCTATATAGGCCGCGCTGCTAGGGCCCTTATTAACCCTACCCCAGTCGCGCCTAATACGGCTGAAAATAGGGCTATTTTGCTAGAAAAGCACCCTATCGGCTCTAAAGACCCCTTTCAAGGCAAGACCCGCCCAAGACCTGGCCAGCCAATCACAGCCAAGGACATCACAGAAGCTATCAGGTCCATAGGGAAGGAAAAAGCCCCTGGCCTTAGTGGCTAGACGAGGCCCCTTCTGGACCTAGTAGTAGCGAGGGAAGATTCCCCTGTGATAGCCTTCCTGAGGCTGCTAGCCGATATGATCCGGCAGGGCACAGCCCCCGGCGCTGACCTTCTATGCGCTAGCCGCCTTATCGGCTTAGAGAAGCCCGGCGGGGGGGTCAGGCCTATAGCCATAGGCGATCTTATCTATAAGGTAGCTATGAAAGCAATCCTTACGACCTCCTATAGGCCTAATATGCTGCTACCTTTCCAGCTAGGTGTGAATAGCCCAGGGGGCGTTGAACCAGCTGTCTTCCTTCTAGGAGAGACGATCGTAGGCCCTAATCATGCTGATATCCAGCATATGGCCTCTATAGACCTTGCTAATGCCTTTAATTCAGTAGATAGGGTATCAATAGCTGCCTCAGTAGCTACATATGCCCCTACCTTCTATAAGACAGCAGCGTGGGCCTATAATAGCCCTTCTCTCCTGGTTATGGAAGAAGGCTATCTTTTGGCCTCCTCTAAGGGAGTCAGGCAAGGTGACCCCCTGGGACCCCTTCTATTCTCCCTAGCCATTCGACCTACCTTACAGACCTTGGCCACTAAGCTACCTAATGCAGCCCTGGTGGCCTACCTCGATGACCTCTATATCCTTGACCCGGCCTCTCACGGCTCCCTAGAGACAGCCAGGAAGGTCTTCTCCGGGTCCCCTTTCCAGCTTAACCTAGCCAAGAGCAAGGAAATAGCGATAAGGGACCTAGAACAGGATGGAATCAAGGCCCTAGGTGCCTTTATAGGACCTATAGCGCCAAAGAGAGCCTTCCTGGAGGGGAAGATAAGGACCCTAAGAGAGGCCCTACTAGCCCTCCAAGACCTACCTAAGCAGCATGCTCTGCTCCTTCTTAGGGGAAGTATACAG
>VYWZ01003067.1:0-13348 GCA_008711595.1 Fusarium xyrophilum
GAGGAGGAGGAGGAGGGTCAAAGCCTTGAGCATTCGCTAAGGGGGGTACCTAGGGATAGAAGGGAGCTAGGCGCGGCGCGATCCCGTTGTGGGTGCCTGAGCGCTTCGGCGGTTAACCGATACAGCTGAAGTGTAGAGTGGGAATATGGACGACTGCGATTGGCTAAAAGAGAGGTTTCCAAGAGAGGATCGTTTCAGAAACAGTCGTGTGTAAGCTGAAGATGGCTAGGTTGGCTCCTGAGGTAATGATCAACACAGTTCCTAGCCAGTGGTAGGCGAGACGGCTCGGGAAGAACCCATCCCTAGTGATAAGGCGCCTGGCGCAGAACGGTTTCGTTTCCGATTTCATGATTCCATCCATCCCAGCTTGACCTAAGGGACGTTTTCCATAACTCATCATAGTGAAAAGATCACGATTGAATTGCGCCCATTATGGACCGGAACGGACAAGTCGGTTTGTTCAAGAGGATACTGGGTTATGTAGCAGGCCGGTCGCCAGAACAGTCAACTCCTCGGACGGTGAAATCGCAGACGCGCGACACTTGGCTACGCTCGGATGCTTATGTACAGTACGGGAACCAAGACTTTGAAAGTCTCGATCCACAGCAGCAAGCCAATGTATTGCGTAGGCTCAATAATTGCATACAGGTCAAACAGAACCAAGATGCCAACCTTGTCAGTTGCCTGATCCCAGCCAACGAAGTCCTAAACTGATGCAGAATGAGATAGAACTTTAACCAAGAGGCAGCGTATCCGAACCTCGAAGCGGCCAATCGCCTCCTACAACGGAAGGAAGAACTGGGAGGCCTACCGTTGAACGCAACAATTAGTTTGAGCAAACGCAAGCGAGACCAGGACCCTCTTCTCGAGGAGTTCCAACATATGTAAACCCTCGCGAAGAAACGCCGGACAGTTGTTCGCGACAGTCCTGACGCCGTTGATGATGCCAATGCTCCCGAGACAGACTTTGCGATCCGGGCGAGAAAACAGTCCATGTCCCTATATCAGGGCCTGCGAACACACTGGACATGTGTGTGTCAGAAATGCTCGCGTTTGAGCGTCAGACTCTCGTTGCCTCCGCTAAGTAAAAGCTCGCCGTTGGAGACATCATTCGAAGTCTTTTTTTGGCGTGAAATCACTGCTGCAGGTCTCACTACAGGAAGCAAAGATCACGATCGAGTAAGTGCCTTATTCGCGAAGATGATCGATTGACCAATGCGATTTGTGTAGGACGATGCAGCCGACATGCATAGGCACAAATCAGAGATCACGTCTAGTGAATCGTCTGATTTTATGCATATCTGTCAAACTACCACAGAGTCGATAGATCAACAAACTTGCTTGCATCTCAAGTTTGAGAATGGAATGTTCAAGAGGCTTCGCCCACAGCCAAAAGTCTTTGGGGACCCTCATCATCCGCAGATGGTGTCACTATCTGCCCTTTTCAAACGCCAATAGGAGTTGACTGGAGGGACCTCGGTTCTGCCACACAGGGGAAAGCGAACACTTGCTGTTGTCCTTGCAACGGCGCTGCTTCCCTTCCTTGAAACACCCTGGGTACAACCGACCTTGAATCATTCAAATATACAGTTCTTCCAACCACTGGAGGAAGACAGTCTGCCAGATATTACAAAACCTTTTCTCGACATGAAGCGAGTCCCTGTTGCCATGCCAAATAGAGGAATGGTGAGGGAAGATGAAGCCGAGATGGACACTGATAAGCATACGGTTCATCCTAATGCTAGCGTGCTCGTGCTTGGAATCTTGTTGTGCGAGCTTCATTATTGCAAACCTATAGAAGCTTGGCAAGACGACCCAGACGCTAGTAAGACTATCAACAGCGCTTATTATACCAGTTTAGAAGTCCTCAAAGACCTCGAAGACGATGCTGGGGTGGACTATTACCTTGCCACAAAAGCATGCCTTCAGTGGGAATATTTACCCGCTGGAGAATCTACGACATTTGAATCCGCCAGTGTTCAAAAGCTGTTTTACCAGAACGTTGTGAAGAGACTCGAATCCGAAACTCTCAACACGTGGCTGAAAGGCTTAGAAAATTTGCAGAGCTTGAGTGCTCAAGAAAACAAGCGTTGTTGGGGCAGGAATGGCTGCGAGGTCATCCGACAACATACGGTTAGGCGCGAGTCAGTCACCAGAGCTGCTTCAGAACCCTCCGTGATCTTGCCGTCTCCAGATCTGCAAACGACAGCTAGACGGTACAGCACAGTGCAGACTCACGGCTTGCCTCGCTACTACATACCTATGGAAGCTTCTCAAAGCTTACAATTCTTTGATGCAAACCATCAGATGGCCTCTGAGCAAGGGTAAGTCGTCTTTCGAAGCGTTTTCGTGTTATGTAAATTGATAAATCTTGAAGGAAACCATTATCAGATCGTTGGATGGGTAAAATTACGACGTCGATCTATCAGTACATTGATGACTATGAGAAGGTTATGCGGCCTGGAAGGACGCAACTCAATGCCTTTGAAGTTGATGGCCCGATACGCATAGCAATATTGGACTCTGATTTTGACACTGAGCATCCGCTCTTGAAGACGGGCGAAGGAGAGTTTGATCCGCGGTTAAAGGGATTCCGGAATTTTGTTGCCGGTCAGAATGAGGAGGAGCACCAGGATGAAATCGGACATGGCACCCATGCCCTTGGTCTCCTCCTCAAGGTTGCCACGTGTGCTGAGATATATATAGAGCCAGAATCGCAAACCAAGCAATGCTAGGTCGGGACAGCTATAGCGCCATCTCAAAGGTAAACCCTGACAACAGGATCGCGCACATCAAGTGGCTTGGATCGAGTTTGAGGATGTGCACCTTTCTTGGGCCCATTGACTAACACTATGCAAGGCTATTAACCACGCGGTATCAGAGTGGAAGGTGGATGTTATCTCCATGTCGTTTGGAATCCGAGAATTCGATGAGGAAATGAGAAAAGCGATAGGGTATGCACGGGAGAACAACACACTTGTGTTTGCGGCGGCGTCAAATGATGGGCTAAATCACGGTCGAGCTTTCCCAGCCAAAGATAGCAGGGTCTTTTGCATACATTCATCCAAATCCAATGGGCTGGGGGTTCCATCCGGCTTTAATCCGATGGCCGAAGAAGATGATGTTAACTTCTGTCTCCTCGGGGAGAATGTTGAGTCGTACTGGCCAGTCACTATGAATGTCCAGTACCAAGGCATGCGCGTCATGTCCGGGACATCGGTGGCGACGCCTATCGCTGCTGGGATCGCTGCTACGCTCCTCTCTTTTGTGAGGCAGCAAGAGCAGGATTCGCCGACTGATTCCAACCGACTAGGCAAGTCACTGAAGGATTTCGATATAATGAAGGCTGTGCTCAAGAGCACAACGCAAGGCAGGGGACGGGAAGATTACGACTACATCCTGCTGGACTTTCTGTCGAACATGGGATCATCAAAGGAGGAGATATATTTCAGAACCAAGTACATCAGGGACCGCATGTGACTATAAAGATCAAGAAGGAAAACAGTTCCTGGAATATAGACGTTAATAGTATGTTAGTAAAGAGCAATCCTGTTGTGATGTGTCCGTCAAGATATCCAGCCAGACAGTCTGTATCATGCAGGAATGCAGTACACACTCTCGCGCTCAGTGGCATCGCTAACAAAACTAGCAATTGAGCAAGAGGAGCCATCTACGTCGTCCATGAGACAAGCTTCCTGTTCGCTGTCATCTGCCTCCTCCCCAGTCGTCAAGAATGCACCTTTTGTATAACCTTCTGCCTCCAGCTTTCTTCCCAGTCCGAACCTGAGCCGCTTCACGCGAAACGCGGAAACGAATTCAGACTCCCTGCTGAACTCGGTTTCGCCATCACTCTTTTTGGTCCAATGGCCCTTGGGGCCAATGGTCAGGCCGAGAGGTGCCACGTTGATGCCGATATTTGCTTTGATATCAGTGCTGCTCGACGTCGAATACTTGATGTTTGCGCCTTTGACGAGCTTCAAGCCAGTTACGAGATAGAGCGAGACGATGGGGGCGAAGCGCTGCTTCGGCTCCTTTAGGTAGGCCTGCACAGCGGGTGCTCTGATCGCTTCCTTTGACATGTTCTGGCTCCGGGTCGAATGGCACCGTTGTCATGGAGTCAAATGCAAAGGCGCTCGACGCTTGGCTGGAATGATCGGCACTGGCTCCAGGACCAAGACCGAGTTGTAGGAATTGTGCATAGACGCCGAGTCCAAGCCCAGTTTCGGCCGAGACTGTTTTCTTCCAAGCAGTCTCTACGACAGAAGAAGGGTCCTGTGCAAGAGGAATAATGTGCGTGCCATTGAGAGGATACTGGGGCGTTGCTGTGGACCGGAGTATGGAGCCTAGCCGCAACGGACCAGCAGGAGACGCCTGAATGAACTCAGTGGTGGGACAGAGAAAGTAAGTCTTTGTGAAAGTCGCCATAGCTTCAATGAGAAAATTGTGAGCCCGATCGTAGCTGATTTCACTTCTTTGCTTTGTTTTTGAGCTTCGGGAGCAAATCCGCGTATCTCAATGGAAGTCCCGAGCTTTCTGGCTATATTTAGCTACCTTATTGAATAACAGCGATATACATATATAAGCCTTGGAAGGTTTCAACTCAACCTCAACCTCTTGTGATGAAGATGGAGTTCCATTAGCGCGCGCTTGGAAGCAAGGTTTGCTAATAGCGACAGTGCCAAATCTCACGCTATCTACCGCCCCGCTCCTCCCGTTGAGCGCCTAACAAGGGTCTTCCCGGTAGAATCAACCAATGACAGCGCGGCCTGGATGCTGTAAGCTGTTGGTTGTTGCCGCTCAATGAACACCACCGATGCGGTTGGCTCTTTGTGCTGGATGAACATACAGCAACACTTTGAGATCGTGAGCCCCAAGCAAGCCCTGCTGCCTGTCCGGTTGACCATCATGGCGCAGTCTGCCCCCATGGATCTGGATAAGCCAGAGGACGTCTTCCTCCAGGATATCTCAGGACCTACGATCGCCGAACATGCCCTGAAGTGCACCGAACTCTTCCACAAGAATATGGCTTTGTCCAACATTGTTCCCGATCTAACAATAATGGAAGACCAGTGAGCGAGGTTTACGCTTTGGGCTTCCAACATGGACGTTTTTGGGCCGCCGAACATTTCTCTGGACTTCAGGCTCCGATACAGTCCGAATATTGTTGATATTCTCCACCAGCTTCTGGACGTGATCTGCAATTCTCTTATGGAGTGTGAGTAAACCCAACGCCACTCATATGTACTCAAACGATGGGGTTTAACGATAATTTGTGTTCTAGTAGAACCGATCGACGAGCCACCACCGACTCCGAGCAGAAAGAAGCAGCGCATATCCATTTCAGCCCAGGTGCGCATGGTCGGGAGTGATGACAACGCCAGCGACACAGATAGTGACGAAGATCAAGCCGACAAAAACACTTCACTCTTCACGTACACTATCAGTGGCACCGTGACACGACTATTTCGATTGTCCAATGCGATTCGAAAGTCTGCGAAGACCTCGAGAGCACAAAAGTTAAAGGACTATCAACTGGATGATGACACACAACGTGCTATTGATGAGCTGCGCTTGTACACCGATTGTTATGTTCGCTTCAGATTCCCCGAGGCCCCAGAGTCGCTTCGCTGCGCCCTAATCGAAGCAAATGTACTGCGGCTTCGGCGGCTGTCTTATCAGAGGCTGCATCGGAGACGTATCGCATTAAGCACTGAAAAGCCGCAGCCAGGTCAAAAAAAAAAACTGCCGCTGCCCAAGATTCCGGAGAAGCCAAGAACTGTGCGTTTCGCTCCAGAGGCAACCCCAAAAATCAAAGTCAGAAATGAGGAACCTGGTCGGCAGGACTTTCCACCCGCTCCGTTAACTTACGCTACTACAGCTCAGCAGACTGAGATCGGAACGCTGTATGCAAAGTCCACAACGGAGGTCCCCCCGAGCAAAGTCCGTGTTGGTGAACAACGAGCTATCTTTCCCACCCCTTCCGCAACAGAGTGAATGTCCTTACTGTGGTGTCATCATTGAATTCAAGGGTACTAAGTTACTAACAAATCCAACGTCTGGAGGTGCGCAAACCTCCTCCTCTTATATTGTGGTGTGAAAAGTCACTGCAGACAGAACCCATGTTATTAGGGATCTAGAGCCATTTATTTGTCTCCTCACTGCATGCACGGAATCATGTCGACAGGGCCACGACCCATTGACTTTCGAATCATCCAAAGCGTGGATGAGCCATATGCAGAACTCGCCCGGAATCGCGTGGGAATGCAGAGCTCTTTCTCACAAGCCTCTGATCTTCAGAGACGAGATCCAATTCCAGAAGCACTCTTGCGATGAACACGGCGTTCCAGAAGCTCACGTCCGGACATTGAGTGAAGCAGCACGGAGGCCGTTCCAGGAAAAAATACACGAGTGTCCCTTTGGTGATGACTTTGTCCCATCTGAAGAGGCTGACCGTCATGGACTTTTCTCCTACGACAATCTGCATTCTCACGTTGCCGCACACATGAAGGAGCTTGCCCTGCTTGCCCTGCTTGCCCTGCAGAAGCTCCCCAATGACGGCGAGACAGAGGCCAGTGACTTCGACAGTGACATATTAATTGGAGATGATGGCAATGCAAAGTTACGTGGGTCTATGTGCAGTATCATGGACGATGATGAATTGAACTTCCCAGATGCTGCGGGAGACGATCAGGCTGGCGACCTCAAGGAAAACATTACTTTCGTCGATTTCAAAACCTCGATCTTGAAGACATCAATCAGCCAACGAATCTTGATGTACTTCGACATGCGATCCAATGTGATGACGTGAAGCGAGTTCGGGCTTTGATGCACCTCGTGACTAGAAGCGATAGGTCTCGCGGCAAGAAGCCTCTTTCATTATGCTGCCCTTTACCGCAAGGAAGATATAATGAGGCTTTTGCTAGAGTCTCCTGATCACGAGTCGATTTGTGCCAAAGATGAAAACGGCCTGACGCCACTGCACTATGCGGCAAGAGGAGGCTTTGTGGAAGGCATATCTGAGATCTACACCAGATGCTTCCCAAGTGAGAAGAGCGCACAGCTCATTTGCTCACAGGACAATCACGGCTGGTCTATACTGCATCTTGCCGTTCTGGGGAGGCATCTGGATACTGTCAGAGAAATCCTCAGGTACCCTTACAGGGACCAGCGACTCGTCGAACGAGATGAGCTCGGCCGCACACCAGAAGATTGGCTAGACATTGAGCCCGGGAGCCATACTTGTGCGAAACTCAGCAATTTGGCATACTCCAAGTCCCGATGTTGTAGGATAGTCACCGGACTACGAAAAGCAGCACGGGAGAATAATATAGAGCTGGTCGAACTCCTCTTGGACAAGGGTCATGATATCAATGGCACCGACACTGGAAAGAGAGAACTGCACTGTATTATGCTGCGAGTAAAGGCCACCTCCGAATCGTGGAATTGCCTTTAAGCAAGGGTGCGGATCCGAACATCCTCCCAGTAGGGCGCCTGATGTGGGAACTATTTGTTCATGACTCCGAAATACTGAAGCAACTTCGGTGGTACGGATACAGAAAGCCGGCTCACGACACCGAGAAAGACGACCGGATCAGATCGTTGTTGCACAATCCCGCTGCTGCGAAGTCACCTCCACAGCTTAATGATTCGCTACAGCCTATGAGGCGGAATAAATTGGCTCAAAACACGTCTACCTCGTCTGACACTCATAGTCAAGCTACAACAGAGTCAAGAAACGAGCAACCCCGATCTCGGATGTCAGGTTTCTGGAAGCGACTCCGAGGCTAAAAGGACGATTTGACACGCGTAGCTCGAGTATTACTATGGTGCCATACTCTAGCAATCAAAGGAACCCTGACAGGCAAGGAAAGCCTCCTTTAGTTTCAAATGAAAGTTGTGTAGCTTTGATATGGACCATGAATAGCTATATAAATAATTCAATCAAAAAGCTAAATTAGATCGTAATGGTGCAAGTATCAACCAGCGATTAAAATCCTTCTGTTTTGGTACCTTGCAGTATCACCCCAATCTGTAGGACCAGTTCAAAACAAAATTTCCTCCAGCGCTTCACTCACATATTTACTTATGTTGGGAGTTTGCCTGAGCCTATGTTTTAGATCCCCGGGATCCAACAGCCCGTATTGCTTGCCAACGATGATACACTCAACAAGAGCCTTGAACGCACGCCTTTGGGCCATCTCAGGCTGCTGCGATATCAAGACACTCATGGTCTCTGGGATTGCTTGGGAAATGAGCCATTCGTGAGGCTCATGGTCTCGTTGACAGAGTATTAGGCACGACGCGGGTATCATGCTTAAGAAGTGATCCTTGGCTATGTCCTTGGAGCAGCGCTCGATAAACTGTAAGATAGCGGTGATGAACAGCAGCAGTTTGTGAGAGTCGTGCGTTTTGCTGGTCATCTCGAGCTCATCAGCGCACGCTTGAGTCGCATCGCCGAAGAGCCGCTCCTCGTCAGCGGTACTGACGTAGCCCTCATAGTACTCTGCGATGATTGTCGCAAAGTAATCGATCGGGCGAGCTTCCTTGGTGTCGATGATGGCAAAGTGCGTGCTGAAGAGAACGACCGTCCGAGCCGCGCTCTCAGACCTTCTCCCGCCACGGATGCAGCCGTCGAACTCGACGAGGAATTCCCGGACACCGTAGTGCAAGAACTCGCCTCGGTCTCTACGGTACGCTAGAGCAGCGCAAACTGGGCGAACGTGCGTGCTGAGATGTCAACGCCCGGCCACCATCCCTTTTCGGCCGCGGCGAGTATAACGCTTGAGCCGACGAGGACGCCGATCACCAGCAGAGCCTCGGGGTCGCCTGTGGAGACCACGCGGAATACTTGGACTGAAAGATCCGTCATGACGGCGAGGTTCTTTGCGTCCTCTGCCTGAACCAATTGCGTACCAAAATCGATATAGGCTTGAGCCCAGTTCCGTAGTCTCGCAATCTTGTTGTTCCTGACCAGGTCTTGGAGCACGTGCATCACCTCCCAACGACCAATGGAGGAGTGCTCGAGAGATGGAACTTGAAAAGTTGAACGATGGGTTGGAATTGGAACGATAAGGTGAGCGTCTTGATCGTGAGCCCGACAAGGCGCGAAGATTCCTCGTACCTGGCCGCGAAAAGCTGTTCCTGCAACCCGAGCAGCTGTTCTGCCTTCTCTTCCATGGCCATTGTGCGCCGGCTCTTCTGGTCCGCATCGACTGTAGGCAGCTTAGAAACGCTCGCTCCATGTTCCAGAAGGAGCTGGACGATTTCTTCAGAGTTAGCCTGGATGGCTCGTATCAGTGGTGTGTCGCCATAGCTCGCCTTGGCTTCGATCGGGGCAGAATGTTCGAGGAGAAGGGCCACAACTTCCTTGTGTCCTCCAGTGACTGCTATGTGCAGCGGTGTCATATTGCTTCGGTCTTTGGAGCGCACGGGGGCTCCGTGCTTGAGTAACAACTCGACGATATCCTTATGACCCCGGGTCGCGGCCCAGAATAGCGGTATCCGGCCGTAGTTATCTTTCCGTGCAACGAGTCCATGGCGAGAGCTATGCCTCACGGCATCTTGTTCCAGTAGCACCCTGGCCCAAGCCGGAATATCCAGGTATGAGGCGAGATGCAGTAGTGAAAAAGATGGCGGCGCTCCACCATATTGCTCTTTATCCCAGTAGAACTTCCACCAGTCCTCCCTGATCGCAGTCTCGGGCTCGAAGAATGAACGAGTCAGGACAGACCGGTCACCGACCAGTTCTTGTGCGCGCTGTAAGCGATAGGGCCAATAAAGACGTGCGTAGGCCAGGAGGGGTTTTGTGAGGGACTGCTCACTGATACTCCCTGAGGAGACATGGCTGTTCTCGATTAGTGACAGACAAGCGTCCATAAGTGCAAGGTGGGTGGCTGGACCCATGCGGAACATGCTGATCTCTTCTAGCTCATCAACTTGATCGCTCTGGAAAAACTCTTTGGCGGACTCATGCACGAGGTTAGCTACGTCCCCGTCAACTTTAACCAGAAGCCCGCAGGAGTTGAGCCGATACCGTGTAGCCTCGGCGGCGGTATGACCGACAGATGGGGCAATCTTGGCTGCCACACGGAGCTCGTCGATGGTCATGGGTCTTGCAGCAAGCACAAGCCACTGCAGGATGGGAATCAGCTGTTCCTTGTCCTCAACCTGCAGCAGCAGCCGTTGGTAAACGCCGCCTAAACCCTTGGGCATCCGGTGGAGAACATCCTGGATCTATTGCCAACTTCGGCCCTTGAGCTCGTCAGCGACGAAACCGACCCAGAGAAAGGTGCCATCGGCGCCGTCCATCAAGGCTTGCCTAACTTGCGACAGTCGGTCCTCTGACAGAGTTTGATCCAAGGCGAGCTCTGAAACCTTGGATGCGATGTATCTCTCGACATCCTTGGCTACCTCCATGTCTGATTCGTCCAACCTGACCCTGGGAGAATGACCAAGTTTTCTTGACAATAGTGCTGGCTGGGAGCGCGAGAGAAGAATTAGTCCAAGTTTCGACTCTGTATCTCTTTCATTTTGAGATAGATAGTTCCTTAAAGCATCCAGGAGCTGTTGGAGCGACCCCTTTTCGCACTCATCCAGGCCGTCCAGCACACAGGTGATGGTGCTTGATATGGTCTCGCGAAGCAGGAAGAGAAAGACCCTCCAGAGGGTCACAAAATTGGATATTGTGTATTTAAACGTTTCAGAGCCGTCGAGATAGCTCTTGACGTGCTGCGCCAGATGAGGTTCGGCGGTGATCCACTGGCGTATGATACCTCTCATGATGGTAACAGCTGAGTTCCGATTCTTGTCACGGTTACTGCAGAAATAGTATAGAAGGACCGCTTCTGTAGAATCTTGCTCTGGTTGCAGCAGCTCGGTTACATAGATAGCCAGCATAGGTCTTCCCCTTTCCAGGACCACCGGAGACCCAAAGTAGAGGCGGACTGTCGCCAGTGGCCCATCGTTGGTAGTTTGCGTGCCGTGTAAGCCATTCGCATGTGCCATCAGCTCTCCGTCCTTTCAGGGTTATCAAAGAGCTACGGTCAACCTCGGGCCTGGTCAATAGTAGAGCATCAAGGACGGTGGACGCTGCTGCTCGGGCTTCGATCTCCCTCGCCACGGGCTTTGCGACGGTGGGCATCGACATTAGGAGTTCTCTTGCATACGCTGCCAGGGTATCTCGAGTCTTGAAATCTCTCAATGGATGACGACTGCTTGCAACACGCCCGTGATGGACCTTGGGTAACCGGTCTGTGCTTGCTTGCCAGGCATGAGCATGGCATTCGGTCTGTTCACCTCTTTCATCCAAGGTCTTTATCTCTCCATCACCGTCTCTTGCACCGACAGTATCGCCTTTCACCAGCTTGGGTGGGTAGAATATCGTAGGATTTTGATCAATGATGGTGTTCATGTAAGTCCGCATGTGACTGACACTGTTGCCAAGAATCGAGTTCGTTTCCACTTTCCGCGTCGCGGTCAACAGACTGGAAGATGGCTTTTCAAACGCTCCTTCAGAGCGAGCATTGCCCGCATCGTCATTGTTCCAGTGCACCTGGCCTCCCCCGTACAGCACCAGACCAGAGCGACCTGGCTCTGGTCTTCCGACAACTACATCCCCAAGGGAAATGTTCTCCTTCGTGTGCGGAACGCCTCCTCCTGATCCGATCAGGATCAGGAGAATGAACCGGATGGACCTGAAGGTCACACGGACCTGCTCAACGATTTCCACAGCTGAGACAGTTTCTTGATTCCCGGGGGATGGATGTGCGAGTACGATGTCGAAGCCATTAACTCTGCCAATAACGAACTTGATGTCGCCAGTTATATCTAGGTCCAGCGGCCCATCCGGATGAACGGAGTCTAGCATTGCCTCAGCAGCAGTTGCCACCAAGGGTAGGGTGCAGACCCAACCGACGATGTAGTCGTCTCGTGATGCCATTGCTAGTATGCTGGATTATGGAGGCTGGTATGAAAGTCGCCAATTCATTATCGACAAATACTCAAGTGTAGAACGGTAAGACAACGGCACAATCACGACATCAGAGCTGCCGCAAGGCTGTTTGACACAAATCAGAGATGCA
The DNA here is from genome assembly GCA_008711595.1 of Fusarium xyrophilum. Classification (NCBI taxonomy): domain Eukaryota; kingdom Fungi; phylum Ascomycota; class Sordariomycetes; order Hypocreales; family Nectriaceae; genus Fusarium; species Fusarium xyrophilum. The sequence goes on from VYWZ01003067.1 coordinate 12,081, forward strand.
GTGCAGGTTGCACGGCTCATCAAAGCGCTTGGTCAAACACCATGATTCGCTTGTTGGCTCGACGAAACCCCTGGGCCCCCGGACCAACCTCACCCTCACAGCGCTGCACGGAGATCTTGACGGTCCTCAAGGCCGAACTTGATTAAGTTGCTATGGTTGACGTGGATGTTGATCGAGTCGTAACTCCTCTCAAGGGCAGCCTGGCCCTTGGAGGCGACTCTTCTGACCCCAGACAAGGGCAGTTTTCCAAGAAGCGCGTAACCTTGAGATCGACCACACCTTCTGCTATTTCCGTACTATAAGCGAAAAGTGGTCTTGAACTGGCTAGCTAGCGGGATTGAGGGGCATCAATATAATCACTGATAGAGTCATCGATGGAGGGTAAAAGAGATACGAATCTCCACCCATCAACCTGATCACGCACTGGGAATGCAAAATACCACGGACTTGATGACACTAAAATGGAACGGGAATTCTTCTTCAATCCGGTCATCTGATCAAGGAAGAAATGAAAAATCAAATCAAGACCAGGAACACAAGTGAGGCCATTCTCGTGTAAGTTCACCTCAGAGCGTGAGAAGACTTCTCAAGGCATCAGAAAATCAGCCCAGAGGCTCCCCAAATTCATCCTAAATTAACCCGAAGCCTTTCACCACACAGTACAGAGGCTAAAATTCTAGTTTTCATTGCCTTGTTTACGTTCACAGGTCAAGTGACACTACATCCACTCATCTCGTGATGTCGAGGTAAGGGCATCATCAAGTGCAGGTTCTGATCTGAATGACTTCTGAGCGGACTACAAGAACCGGAACCAGACATTGAGACTGAGAACAAGACGAAGAAGAAGAGATAGTATTGTGAGATACGAGAAGGGTGTAAGTGTCGAGTCAAAGAGAGGACAATTTGCCCACTGTCCACATCCTCCTCACTTCTAATCATGTTCGGCCATCATTCAGCGTTAACTTTGAACTCAATGAACTACAAAAAGTTCTGCCTACAGATATTGTGGTACTAATACATGCGGTAGGCGGTTCAATCACGTATTCATTTCACATTCTTCCGACTTTATTCAAGTATCGCCGTGAGGCATTTTTGGTGCCATGCACCGAACTCTTTTGGCTCCAGGGAGGGTCAATCAAGCTGCGATACACCTAAACTTATTCATACAGAATTGTGATCTTTCTCAGGGAGGCTATTTAGGAGGCACGAAACCTTGGGATCTTGACTTTAAACTTCGAAAATATTTAGGTAAATCTAGCCTAAGCTTA
>VYWZ01003070.1:0-11066 GCA_008711595.1 Fusarium xyrophilum
TTTTTTTTTTTTTGTTTTGGGGGGGCGGGCTCGCTTGGGATACTGGCGCGTATTACTTCTTTTCCCGTATAGAAACCTAGGATACACGAAATTGATTTCTTTACATTGTAATATATACTGATGTTCTGTTTCTAGTGCGTTGTTTGAAAGAGGTGAGAGTTGAAGTGGACAGCTTACTGATTCTATGAACAACCACCTATATGCAGAGCACACAAGCAAGACAATCACCAAGGCCATTTTTACAAAGGTTATGTTCATTGAACCTTCACATATTCGCAGATCACTGACAATTAGCATCTGGGGTATAAGAAACTCGTTTGTGCCAGCCCAGACACCAAGCACCATTCAACTAACCATCATCTCCAGCTGGCAGGTTTCGCAGGTAAGTCACAAACAATTCACCAGCTAATCATTCTAGGTTCTCGATTTCACGAACTATTATGGCTTCCCAATACCCTTCTGGACTCACCCTTACCAAGGTGAAGAACTCCAGCCACCACAACAGTGCAACCCCCCTACCATTGTTCTCATCATCAGCTGGTAAGTCGGATCAGGAGTCAACCCTGACTTTAAAGATGGCGCAGGCTATGGAAGGGGAGGTGGATGAGGCAATGAGAGACATGAAGAGGACCTGGAACGAGATGGCGGCTGAGAACAAAGGACAGTCTATGGTAAAGAAATGATGACAGGGGCAATGTTTCACTTGAAGCTCATGCTCTGAACTTGCATTTTCCTGGGGACTGCAGGAATCAAGGGGCTGTGAAAAAAGAGGCTGCCGTGGGAAGCGATGAGGCCGGGGAACAGGAGCCTATGTCAGGATTAGTTGAACACAAAACATACCTTGGATCTAAATCTTCACATGGTGTCAGCCAGAAATGAAATCTCAAATAAGCACATGAGCAAAGGGTAAAAGCACCTTCTCGTTGATCTGAATTGTCCATTGCCGGTATTACTATTCGTAGCCCCCCCAACTCCATTCTGTTGATAAAAAGTCAAGTGAATTATGCAAGTCGTACGCCAGCTTCCCGTCGCTTCTTGAGCTGCTGTTGAGCTGCCAGACTCATACCGGCAGAACTTGCGTCAAACATGCTCTGTGCTTCGCGTCGCTTCTCGTCCTCAATCTTCTTGAGCCGCTTCTCTGTCTTGCCCTTACCGCTTCCCTTGCCATGGAACTTGTGGCTCATGTACTTGAACGCCTCCTTGTGGTCAAGAGAACGGCCGTGGTCATCGGTGTACTTGATGTCGACGTTGGGCTTATATCCTGCTGAGAACAGCTCGGCCATGCGTCGAGACTGCTGCTGATCTCGCCAGGTGTTTTGCTGACGTGCCCACTCCTCACGCTCACGAACCGACATTCTATCCAGCTTGCCACTTGTACGGTCACGCTCTCGCTGAGCGCGTGCCTGCTCGTCCAGCTCTTCTTCCAAAAGACGTTTCTTGGCGAGGAAGTCTTCTCGGTTTCGCAAGCTGGTATATTCCGCATCTCCACGTGTATCTTCCACGAGACCACGCTCTCTTAATAGCGCGAGCGCTGCACCCATACCTGCACCAACGGCCTTCTCTTTTTCGACGCCCGCCTCATCCAAGTCCTCGACAGCTGACGATTGGGGCTTCTCTTCAACCACTTCTGCATCGTTATCCATGGGGTGATCGCCATCGGGTTCTGGGGACTTTGATATAGTCTTTGGTTTTCTGGGCTTGCGCTCTTCATTTTCACCGGGTCTACTTAGGCCTGCAACAAACTCTGAGACTTCATCAAGAACAAGGCCACCCTCTTGTTGCTCTGCTGGTCCTGGCTCGTCGTCCCCTTTAAGCAGTCGGGCGATGTCTTCGGGTCGGGTCTTCTTTCGCTTCTTCAAGGCGTTCTTTCTTTGGATCGCGAGTGTTGCTTGAAGGTCGTCATCATCCACAAAAGTATCATCGACTGCCTTTCTCTTCTTTGTCGTCGTGTCTTTTGTGTCAACGTCCATCGCGTCATCTATGGGAGTCGTTTCAGCAGGAAAGAGATCATCATCGTCTGTGGGCTTTTGTCTGGTTCCCTTCTTGCTCTTCTTCTTTTTAGGCTTCTTGACTTTGATCTGTGAGGGGTCTATATAGTCTGAAGAGATAGGGGCATCACCTATAAAGGTTGATTTGTTAGTATGATATTCTTTTCTTTGGGCACGCAAGCTGAACTTACCAATAACATCGTCCAAGCTCACGTTCTGGCCATTCTTTGTCTTGTCAACCGGCTTCTCAAGAATATCTGAGAGCTCTGCAATGACGCCACTTGTGTCGAATGTGAACTTCTTGGATTTCTTGCCCTCGATCTCCTCATCGTAGTGTGACAGAATACCACGCTCACCCTCGTCGTCGTCATTTAAAGGGTTATAACCTGGTTTCTTCTTCTTGTTGTCAAGTCTCTCAGCAAGCTTTTCGGCCTCGCGCATGTTTAGATTCTCCAGCTCGTCGCCTTCTTCCTCGTTCTCATCAATAGTTGTATCCTTGAGGGTGAGAATTTGGTCGTCGCCATCGAGGAAAGCCGCTGTGTCATGTCCAACTTTGATACCAGCAAGATCCTTGGAAGTATACTGAACTGCAGCAGCAGCTTCAGCCTCGGCTGCGGCCAGCTCCTCTTTCAATTTCCTGACTTTGGCAATCTTCTTCTGTCGCTTCTTTTGGCCTATGAGCCAGTCTTTTGCGCTAAGATCGCCACCCTCTTCGGCTTCTCCAAAGCCTTTGCCCTCCAGAACTGCATTTCGTTGCGCCTGCTCCCGGGCTTTTCGGACAGCTGCGGCTTTCTCTTCGCGCCTCTTCTTTGCCTTTTCCGCTTCGATGACTTTGTTGTAGTTGTCGTAGGCCTGAGCTTGGCGGCTCTCCAATGTGCTGGGTCCATCGCCATCTGCGTACATTGACTGAGTTTGACCGGTGTTATCTGCTCCTGGGACAGGCAGAGGCTTCATTCCCAGGGAGACACGAATTCTGTTGGTCTCTTCGATCGTTGCGGCGTCCATCTTGACGGCCGTGTCGCGATGGTAACGTCGATATATGCGATGCGACTATGTTAGATGACGAAAACGACTATTTCTTGGTAATACCTAGGCAGAAAGACAGGCCTGAGGTTGATGAGCACGGATCACTTTGGAACGCGGCTCGTGGTTCCGCAGTTGGGCCGGATTATGTAAGCAGACAGTCACAATTTTACGTATTTAACTCTCGGAGACCCAACCAAAATTTTCTTTCCTCTTCTCTCCAAGCAAACACGGATCTGTGCCTAGCGATCTCCTGCTCTTCGGAGTCAGGGTCGATTGCTTTGCAGCTCGATAACTTATAAGGAGCCATCAACTTGTTATGGTGTCAATCATCCTATCGACAGGTCCAAGAGTAACTGTTGCTTCAGCCGCTTCATTCGCTGTCGAAAGACGGCTCGAGTGTCGGGGCTGTTGCATAACGAGACGCTATATTCCACCCCCCTTTTCCGAGACCGTCGGTCGGTGAGGTTGGGGAAAACCATGGCCTACCTACATTTTTTTGAATAGAATTTTCGGCAATATGTGATGTTTGTATAATTTTCCACATATACATGTCGCGATGCACCTGAGACAAGCCGTCAAACTTTCTAGCGCACCATGGTAGTACTAACGTTAGGTCGGCCGAGCAACAAAAGCGATCCAACGCTTGGCTTTGGTCGCTGCTGATTCCCCAAGTATCTTGCCGTTGACAGCTAGAGCCTCCTCCTGATGGCTTCGGCTTGATCCTGAATCTGGGGGTCAAGTCCACCTCATGACAAAGGAGCAAGCATCGTTTCGCGATCTACGGCCCGTCTTCGGAGCACGGTACCAAGATTCGACTAGATCGCATAATGACGGCGGAGTGTCCTGTTGTCGGGTCTGTCACGACGTTTATGGACCAATAACGCAGCCGCAGGGTTGGCATGATTCCGTCTGTGAAGTTATTAGTGAGTACAGTACAGTACCGTGTAGCTTGGAATAAAGCGCCGAGTGTAACACACAACCTTGATGTCTATGTATGTGTGCATACCAGTATATGCATGCTGTACATACATATCACCCTCGGTTATCGACTGTTGTGACATGATATCTCACTTGGATTCAATCATCCGTCCACTACCGCTACCGACGCCTCGATCGGGGGGAGACCTGTCTAGTCTGGGGTTTGAGAATTTGAGCATCGCGAGAGAGTCTGGGGAAGGGGGCGCAACGAAGCGAGAGCCCATAGTCCATACTCCATAGCCCATAGCTCGGCTCGCATGTGAAGACTGCCCTGTCTATGAGTGAGTGGTCATGGATGTTATGTTATTACAGGGGGATGATTGTCCTCCTACCTATTGGGAGGTACGGAGTACTCCGTAGTCAGTCATGCCATGGAGGTTGTCCAAGCTACTCCACACTATGAGTTGGAGACTTGCATGCCAGTGAAATCATACATTACTAATTTGGGGAAATGTCACAGGAGCTCAAGTCAGCTGGTGCATGTGAACGGTTGCATACAACTTTTATCAGAGGTCAAGTTGATAATGATGATGAAGGCCCAAATCATCATTGCTCTCAAGAGGCATCTGAAGTCATCGCGAACTGGGTATGACCTCAGCAAAGTATAACAAGCCGAGGTGATATCAACTGCAAAACAACACCACCTCCTGGAAACTGCGGCAGACTAATTGTAATCAACTCGGCCTCATTCTAATTATTCGGGCCCTTGAACCACACCGCACTATTCCCCCAAAGGCCTGCGTCCGATGTTCACGAACTCTACAGCTTGCTTCCGCACTTCCATATTCGGCATTCAACAGCTAGACCCTTGACTGGCATAATTCTTCTATTACGACATTTCTGTAATAGTCGGAATGCCGGCTCTCTATGAAACCTTCACGATGGACCTGGTAGATGTTGGCGCTCCAGTTTCGTCAGTCTCGATCAATTAATTCTACAGCCTCTCTGATACAGCCCGTCATGTACTTTGTGTCTTCTGCCTTTCTTCTCGGCTCATCTGCTCTCCAGAGCGTCTTGGGCCGACCAGCCTTCGATGAGAGGAGTCTCGTACAAGAGAGACAGTCTTCGGTCGACTGCTTGCTTTATCAAGTCTGAGAGCTCGATTGCTATTGAGCAACTCGTCTGCAATATCGGCTCCGATGGCTGCAACTCCAAGAACGTAGCCACTGGTATTGTCATTGCCTCTCCAGACACACAGGATCCTGACTACAAGCTGACGATGACACGGACAACCTGAACTAAAGACATTTCCTAACACACACTAGACTTTTACACCTGGACTCGAGATGCTGCTCTAGTCTCCAAGTACGTCGTCGATAGGTTCATCAACCAGTATGATGCTGGCTTGCAGAGGAAGATCCAGGAGTACGTCGCCTCCCAAGCCAAGCTCCAGGGTGTTTCCAACCCTTCTGGGTCGCTTTCGGATGGCTCAGGTCTAGGAGAGGCCAAGTTCAACGTCGACATGAGTGCCTTCACTGGTGGTTGGGGTGAGTATTCGTGTTTGGCGCCCCTGAATGAGAACAGTTGACTAAAGGTTGTCAAGGTCGACCTCAGCGAGACGGTCCAGCTCTGCGTGCGACTGCTATGATCGCCTATGCCAACTGGCTAATTGCCAACGGCTACACCTCCACAGCCAATGACATTGTGTGGCCTGTTGTTCGCAACGATCTCAACTATGTGGCTCAACATTGGTAAGTGACACAGCAGCAGCAGCAGCCGCCTTGACTGGAGCTGGTTCTGACCGTCACAGGAATCAGACCGGATTTGACTTGTGGGAGGAGGTCAAGGGCAGCTCATTCTTCACAACTGGCTCCCAGTATCGAGGTTAGTTTGCTGCATGATTCACCAGTAAGATGATGTACTCACATTTTGAAGCTCTCGTTGAAGCTCTCGTTGAAGCTCTCGTTGAAGCTCTCGTTGAAGCTCTCGTTGAAGCTCTCGTTGAAGGTGCCGCTCTGGCAAAGAAGCTCGGCAAGTCAGGAGACAACTACTCCAACATCGCTCCTCAGGCTCTCTGCTTCTTGCAGACTTACTGGATCTCTTCTGGCAATCACGTCGACTCCAACAGTAAGTATCACTCTGGCTGGACTCTTAAACGACAATACCCGCTAACTCATGTAGTCAATGTCAATGATGGCCGCACTGGCAAGGACGCCAACAGCATCCTGTCATCCATCCACAATTTCGACCCTGCTCTGAACTGTGATCCCGCCACCTTCCAGCCATGCAGCGACAAGGCCCTCGCCAACCACAAGGCGGTTACTGACTCTTCCCGCTCATGGAAGATCAACAAGGGTATCTCCGAAGGCTCAGCTGTCGCCGTTGGACGATACGCCCAAGATATCTACTACAATGGCAACCCCTGGTACCTTGCTACGCTTGCTGTGGCAGAGCAGCTCTACGATGCCATTTACGTCTGGAAGCAGCAGGGGTTCATCACTGTGTCGGACGTCTCTCTTTCGTTCTTCAAGGACCTCGTCTCTTCGGTCTCTGCCGGAACATACGCCAGTGACTCTGCCACCTTCAGGAGCATCACTGACGCCGTCTCCAAGTATGCTGATGGGTATGTTGCCATCATTGCAAAGTATGTCGGCACAGATGGCCGCCTCGCAGAGCAGTTTGACAAGAACGACGGCCATCCTCTTTCTGCTACAGACTTGACTTGGTCATATGCCGCATTCCTCTCAGCTGCTGATCGTCGAGCTGGTATTATTCCTCCTTCTTGGGCTGGTAGCGTGGCTGCTGTCCCCAACCAATGCGGTACCACCAATACTGTTGCTGGATCCTACTCGTCGGCCACCGCAACTTCGTTCCCAGCATCGCAAACACCCAAGGGTGGTGTGCCCACTCCAACTGGCACCCAGACTTCCACTTCCACTTCCAGCTCGTCCACTGGCACCAGTTGCCCTACTGCAACCTCTGTGGCTGTCACTTTCCAAGAAGTTGTCGCCACCAACTTCGGCGATACCATCAAAATCGTTGGCAACATCGCTGCTCTCGGTGACTGGGACACATCAAAGGCTGTTGCCCTGAGCGCCTCCGACTATACCGCCTCGAACCCTGTGTGGAAGGCCACCATTTCACTAACTGCAGAACAGTCGATCCAGTATAAGTACATCAACGTCAAGAAGGACGGCTCTCTTACCTGGGAGAAGGACCCCAACCGTACCTACACTGTTCCTAAGACATGTGCCACAACGGCTACCAAGTCTGACAAGTGGCAGTCCTGAGATGATACTTCTGTTCTCTATGCCTTGAGGACTATTTCGATAGGTTGGTAGGCAGAGTTGGACTATGACTCAGATTGTAATTCTGACTGGGCTGGGAGTGAAACCCAATGAGCTTGATGACGAAATGAAGGACACGTGTTTGGAGATAGCAAGTCTGATAATAACATATGTTTATTGAGTCCCGTGGTTTGCTTCAATATGTTTCTCTTGTGCTGAGTATCGATCATTGACTTCAGCATGTGATCTCAAGCCAATCTTCCTCGAATATATCTGGCTGAAGCAGATTGGCGCATGACCTTGTGTAGACGGCCGTCGAGTGCCATGCTAATTTCGTTAACGATTCACTGAGGTACCAACTCAGTCTATGACGAGCTTGCTTTGATATTCACAACAGTCATGTTAACTCTAAGCCTTAACATTAGCAACTGTAAACCCCTTTCATGAGGAGACACGAGTGCATCTCAAGTCACTACCCCCATCTCTTCGGCCATGATGTCAATAGCGAAATCCCGAGCACTTGCTGGAATTTGCTGATCGTGATATACCCCGATACCTTCTGTAGCCACTCATGTGCCAATTTCTCTAATTCCATCGGTAGCTTCCTTATGCAAACTCTTCATCCTCTTCCTCCTCAATCTGGTTTTTCACTCGCACCAAGATCGTTGTCTTCCACTTATCCAGCTTGCTGATCTGGTCGAACTGATACAGCCTGTCGGTAAACTGCTCCTGGCTCTTGGCCTCGATGGCCTCGCACAGGTCAGTCAAAAGCTGATGCTCTCGCTGTGCACCAAATGAGGGGTCCAAGTCGCGGTACTTCTCCAGGGCGCGCTGAGCAGCGACCAAATCGCCACTAGCCAGATGGCAGATACCTGCCTTGAGCAGGTAGTCCTTGACGCTGTACTTCATGAGGTTGTTGTTGATTGATTGCTCAGCAACTCTCTCGTATTTCTCGATGGCCTTGTAGTAGTCGCCCTCGATAGCCGCCACGTCGGCCACCTTCAGCCATAGCTTATTGGCAAGACTGTAAAGATCCATAAGTAGATGCAAAATAACGCTGCGGTTGAGATATCCAACTTACGCTGCCGCATTATCGCCCTCATACCAGGTAGCAGCGAGTTCGTAGCACTCGATAGCACTCTTAGCATCGCCGAGTTCCAGCTCGTACAGCTCGCCGAGATTCTCCTTGTGGGAAGCTGCGCGGCGGAAATTACCCTTGGCGCAGTATCGGTCGACAGCGACGTTCAGGCATCGCGCAGCAGCCTGGGGATCGTCTTTGCGGTATGCCTTGAAGGCATCCACGAGGGTGTTGGCAGCGTCATCGGGTTCCTTCAGCTTGTCGGTTTGGACTTGGGCGGCCTGTTCAAAAGCCTTCCCGGCTTCGAGCACTAGATGCCGGAAGTGTCAGCTTCGGTTTCACGACGAAACAAAGCGGTAAAGGCGTACTCTGTTGCTGCATCTTGAAGGCATTGGCGGCTTGAGTGAAGAGATCAGCGGCCTCTTGGTACTTCTCCTCTCGTCCACCAAAGAAGCCGAAGCCACCACCGGCACTCTGAAGCTGCTTCTGAGCCTGAAAGTTGCGATGTGTCAGCACAACTGCAAAGCAACAAACAGCCAATGCAGAGCGGGGGAGGGTTTACGAAACCTTTTGGAGAAGAGCTCTTGGGTCTTGAGCCATGGTTGTGATATTTGCGAAAGGGGTATCACCCAGGAGTTGAGAGGAGAAGCAGAAATAGGGAAAACCTCCACGTTCTGGATTATCACGAGTTGGCTCTAAAGTTGTATATGTAAGTGAAGATGGCGAGCACCTCGACTTGCGGCGCGGACGGCGGCTGAGCCATGACGTTGGTCGATTGAGCCACAGAGAGACACCTGGGACTCTTTTTAGTGGGCCCACGCTGTCACTAATCCTCAGAAATGGGCATTGAAGATCTACTACCTCTTCAAGATGGATCAAAGTTACCTGTATATATATCCCATCACATACATCCCATCACAAGACTCTATTGACAGATCGCCTTGCGCCAAAAGAAAACATTGATTGAGAGTCAACAGAAACTATAGCCATATCGACAGATCAGGCCAGCTACGCATCATGACTATCTGCGCATCCTGCCGTATTGCCCTTGGGCGCAGCATCACACATTCTACAAGACCTTTGATAACTCGGTTTATAACTACGAACTCGTCAACCGCCGCCTCGATCCTGGAGAAACCCACATGGTCCGTTCGAAGCTTTTTACCATCCTCGTCAAGTTCAGCTCCCGCAGAAAATATCACTCCCTCCCAATTACACCACCTCCTCCGCCTCTCAGCCCTACCGTTGCCAACTACACCCGAGGACGAAGCTGCCATGATCAATACCCTCCAGAGCCAATTGCAATTCGTCCGCGCCGTGCAGCGTGTGGACACAACCGGGGTCGAACCCCTGCGGGCGATTCGTGATGAGACCACAGAGGCTCGGCAAGAGGTGACAATTGGCCTTGCTGAATTGCAAGAAGCTCTGGATAAGGAGGTTCGTATAGGACATTATCAAAGGGCGAGGAGGGTCAGAGAGACGATTGAGTCCGAGGCAGAGAAGTGGGATGCCCTCGAGACGGCTGGCAAAACAGCTGGAAGATATTTCGTGGTTGAGAGTGGGAAGAATGATGTGGAGGGTGCCGAGTGATTGAGATATAAGCTCGCAAGATAGCAAGCTGGTAGCTAGCTACCTTATACAAGTCCCTCCCAATGAGATACCCTTCTGTACATTAGATCCTCAAATGGAAGATTCTAAACCATGTGATTCTGCAATCATGTTCGCTTGAACCCTGCCCAGATATCGCTATGCCACTAGTAGTCTTCACATACACATGCCCAATCCATAAGTCTCTATGCTCGCATCATCATAATTGACGCTCATTCCGCACTGCCCTTTTTGTTCGACGGTCCGGCGTCCTCGTTGTTCTACGACTTGGTTTCCGACGGTCCATCCTTGGGCTTTGGCTTGGGCACCTTCTCGTACGCATTCGGACTCGGCGCCCTCTTCTCTTTTCCCTTTCCCTTTCCATGCCTCCTCCAACGTCCATGACTGTGTCCGTATCCATGCCCACAGCTTTGGCGCTTCCCACCCACTGGTTGTGCCCCGTCGCGGTCAGAGCCAGAGTCTGAATCTGAGTCGGAGTCGGAGGAAGACTCGTCGCTGGATTCGTCGATGGCTCTTGGCTTATGGTAGATACAACACACTGTTGGAATCCGTGTCAGTATATGGGTGTATGTTGATCTAAGATCATAATGCTCACTCACCTTTTGAGCTCTTGCGTCCAAGACCTTCATTGTCTACCACGTCCTCTGCCCACTGTACGGATCGCCCATTTGAAGCATGAGCGCCTCGAAGTCTCAGGATCTGAGGCGCTTGTTCTCTTGTTTCTGATGTTTGCGTCGGGGTCTCGGTTTGCGTTTGCGAGGGCGCTGGTGCGCTTCGTTGTTGTTGCCGTTGCGACATGGCTTGCTTGATGTGATGTTTGACGTAGCTATAGCACCAGCGACTATTTGTATCCTTTGATTTGTTTGTCGGAGAGAAAGAAGTGATTTCTCCCGGAGGATGTGGTGTTGTCTTGTCAATAATGTTGTCACGCGCTTGTTGATGGAATCGTATGGCAAATAAATGATGGCCTCGCGTAGCCGGCATCCCACTCAGCGTAGCCAGCACCCCAAAAATTGGATACCTGTGGCTCGTGAGCCTAAGACGCCGAAGCCGGCCGGCCCCGCCAAATTTGTATGTGACTAAGCAGCTTTTTGTCGTGCAACCACCTTGCATTAGTCAACCGAGGCTATCACCAAAGCCAGTGAGTGAGGGCATCGCGAC
>VYWZ01003075.1:0-14002 GCA_008711595.1 Fusarium xyrophilum
CCCGCACCCGCACCCGCACCCGCACCCGTCCATAAACCAACTACAGGTACTCTGTACAGAGCTTACCTACCTTACTGTACCTTATGAATGGCCACTCGCTATCCGTACTCAGTCACCTCTCCGGTCTGGCGGGCCCCGTTCCGCAGCTGCTACTCTGCTGTAGCTGCATACTAAAATAATAGCGGGAGGGACTTGATGCCAATGGGCGCGAGGGCAAACCCGTCATCGGATTGGACAACCTTGATGGTGTAGTGTATCTCGTGGGTTTTTGTGTAGGTAGGTAAGTACCTACCTTAGGCATTCCGTCAGGTACTTTGGGAGAGGGAGCCCCCAAATTGAGGTTGAGAAAAGTGATGTGCTCTTGACTCGTTGCATGAGATCGCCTCTTCCTCCATGCCATGCCCCTGGTCCCAGGTGGTCCAGATATCGGATGCATGTAAGCTAGAGGTCGTGCGTGGTACAATACTGTACGGTAAGGTATGTATGTACGCTTTATCGGCGCCTACTGTTGACGCAAGGTTATCAGCCAAGTTGACCGCACGCATGTGATCCCTCCCCAGGTTCTGATCAGAGGTTGCTGGTACATGACTGACTACCTTGCAGATCATAGAGACTCGCGTTATCCTGTCCTGCTAGCCTATACATGCGCGCGTGTCACTGTCTGTGTGTGCGCGGTGCGGGCTTGGACCTCCAAATTCAACATCAAGGCCGGTTGGAACCGTTAGACCAAGTGAGATTGTCCAAGGCCCCATCTTTGCTACTATGTAGGTATCACGGGTCATGCCAGATTCATCTTCAACCCCGAGACGTAGCAATTGAGGACAGCCTGAACTGTAGGTACAGATCATGTACGTAACGGCCATCAGGGTGGGTTGTGTGCAGCAGCGCAACCTTAAGCACAGCGGAAGTAAGAAGCCTTAGCCCCTGACTCTACTGCACTGTAGTCTGTACCTCAAGGAGCAGCGGGCTCTGGAGGATTTCTTTGCCCACGTGCAGTCTCTTGCTTGGGACATGCAACTCCTTGCCAGCTGCGAACTACCAGGCAACTACTAACTACTGATTGAGTGATCTCGGGCCTGTATGTTGCAAGCAGTGGCTTTGACCAGCGACACGACGCACCTCGAGCTGCCACTCAACAACTATGGGTAGTTTCGGAACTGCTGTCAACTCCCTGTTGAGCACTTACACCAAGTGCCTGTCTCTTCTCAAAGGCTTCCCCAAAGATGAGGACGCGGGGCCGTTGAGTGACACTCGCTCAACACTGAGCATCTCACTTCGATCTGACAGAGCTCGGGTGCGTCGAGAATATGCTTCGCGGCTTTCGCAAGATGGTTCTCGGTTTGAAAAAGGTGATGGTAAGTCACTTCTATCTGCATTGGTTTCGTTTGTATAAAGAATGCATGAGTTGTTATTCTGAAGCCTGTCCCAGCTCCTGCACGATCGGCTCTTGGACGCATTGTGAGGAAACTCACAATCACCCTGGCCGACGTGGTCCGCTCATTTCATGACCCAAAAGGACAGCCGATCAACAGCGAGTCTCTTCTAGCTCTATCCACAGGCTCGAGTCTAGACGCCGTTCGCGCCATGAATGACTTGTCGACCAGAGTAGGATCAACATCAAGTTCCAGTTCACGAGGTAGCATCGTGAGCAGAGGACGACAGAGATCCCGCCGTCATAGCCAGAAAACCGGAACCAAGTCTAAGAGACGATCAACAGAAGAGCGGTCTAAGCGTGACAAGGCCAGAAGCAAGAAGCCCACGAGCCATAGCCGGGGACGGAGACAGACGTCCTCCGATCAGCGGCATCATCGACATGGTCCCAGAAGCCGGCACTCGCCGGAGATAAAAGGGCCTCATAATCGAGTCTCCATAGTGACCATTGCTTCGGATTCAACCAAGTTGGGAGAGATCAGGCGGCGCTTGTCGAAGCAGATGCCTTTGGAGGGAAATGAGAATAGGGTCGCTTATCCATTGTGTGCCTATCATGCCCAAGAGGCACCAATGCGTAAGAAATGGTGGAATCCTTTCAGGCGCTGACGACTGGCGAAAGCTCCCTTTGGTTTGGACTTGATGTATATGATGCCCGATGCTATGTATGAATATTGTTGTCTCTTGGTGATCTACTCTTACAATGTAGTGGCTGTTACTCCGCCGGCTTGAGATCTTGATCCCACTACGCACACCAATGAAAGAACACCCTCGACTGGGTCACTCTTGAGGGGACCGTAAAGCCCTCCTAGGTAATAGGGTCATTGAGGAAGAATCGAAAGCAGTAACGAATGCATTCAAGAATGTTGCATGATATTTTCTCATTTACCTCATACATAAACGTCTTTCTTTGTATTGACGAGCGAGTGGTCAGATAGCTAAGGTAGAGAGAGTATGAGTATGCTTTCTACACTGTGCGGGACACTGTTGAGGCTGCAAAAGCCATAGAAAGAACTTGGAATTATTCTATTGTGCCCCGCTGTCCAAAACTGCCCCGCCAGCATCACGACTGGACTGGATTGGACTGGACCGACGGACGAACACACGACAGGTCATCGCATTCAACTCGATGACAACGAGCAAAGAGCATCGAAAACGAACAAGACGCAGCCAAGTCACTCTCTGGGCTCGTCCCATCACCACTCCATCCAACGGTGTTGCTATCGACGTGACCCCTCACGGATATGCCTTCGTCTTGATAGCGTCGCCATCATGCCTCAAGACCCTGCTGCCGCCCTCAGCGCCTTATTGCGCCAATCCTCCGTCGAAGATCACGACGAGGCCCTCAAGATTGCCAACGCCGCCCTCACGGCTAACAAGAACGATGTCGATAGCCAGCACACCCGTATCATCGCCTTGCTGAAGCTCGATCGATTCGACGATGCTTTGCGCGCCATTGCTGATGGCTCTCCCGCCCTCCACGCACGAACTGCCCTTGAACATGCCTATGCTCTCTACAAGACGGGAAAGCTTAACGAGGCCACTTCTGTCCTACAGGCTTTCGGTCTAGAGAAGAAGAGGAGTCTACAGCATGTCGCCGCACAAGTTGCTTACCGTGCCGAGCGCTTCGATGAGGCTTGCAACATCTACAGCCGTCTACTCGACACCGATCCCGCAGATGAGGAGAACGATATCAGCATCAACCTTCGGGCCGCTTTTGCCCAGTCTAGTTGGCTGGGATACTCGGTCACTGACAAGATTTCTGTCCAAGACTCTGATGGATTTGAACTGTGTTATAACGCTGCATGTGCGCATATTGCCAACGGCTCCCTTGAGACTGCAGCCGATCTATTGCAGCGTGCAAGTCGCTTGTGTGATGCCTCCGATGACTTGACAGATGAGGACAAGCAGGCGGAAATGCGGCCGATTCTTGCACAGCAGGCTTACGTCTTTGCCAAGTTAGGCAAGCTCAGCGAGGCTCTCGATCTCTATAACTCTCTGTCAAGTACAAGGTAGGTTTTACTGCAATTATGCTGAGGGCTGAACTGACTATGATGGACAGAGAAGAAGATCCCGACCTGGCACTAATAATTGGCAACAACCTGGTCACTTTGAAGCCAAAGGACGAGAACCCCTATCTTCTCGAGCGAAGATTCTCGACCCTGACGGCCAAGGCAAGAAATGCCAAGCTCTTCCAGCACCAGTCTGATATCTTGCGACGCAACCGACTAACCGTGGATTTGCAAATCCTCAAGGGTGCCGGAGTTAAGCGCCGCACCGATGCCCTTCTCGCCGAAGCAAAACATCCCTCGACAGCTGCTGAAACTAGCATCCTCTCTGTTCTTAACGCTGCTGCGAGCGCACAAGGGACATCCGGGAAGCAACTTCTGAAGAATCTCCAAGGACTGACCCAGAAGAGACCACATGATGTCGGTCTTGTGTTAACCATTGTGCAAATACAACTCCATGAAGGAAAAGTTGGCTCAGCTCTGTCTATTCTCGAGTCTTTCCTACAGCGTCTCGAAAGGAACGAGACTGTTGATTCTCAAAATGCTCGGTTCAGCCCTGGCCTTATTGCACTTACTGTGACCCTTTTGAGGACACAGGGACGGGAATCCTCGGCACAGGCTGAACTTGTTAAGGCTGCTACATACTGGCAGTCCCGCCCGGCTAGCTCAGCAATCTCACTCCTCGAAGAGGCTGGCATCGAACTGATGAAGTCATCCAACGCCCAGGATTTGCAGCTCGCGGGTACTTCGTTCCAGAAACTAATCGATGAGCGGAAGGGCTCGGACATTGCTGCGGCTGGCCTTGTCGCATCCTTCGCTCCCTCAAACCCCTCTCGCGTGGAAAAGCACCTCCAGAACCTCCCTCCTGTGGATTCGCTTATCGAGGGCATCGATGTAACAGCTCTCCTCAGCGCTGGCGTTGCGACCGCAGCCAGTAAGACAGGCTCCTCAACTTTGAAGCGATCGGCTCCTCCAGGACCATCTGAAAAGACAAGCAAGCGACGCAGAAAGATACGCCTTCCCAAGAACTACGTCGAGGGCACCAGACCCGACACTGAGCGCTGGCTGCCTTTGCGTGACAGAAGCTCGTACCGTCCCAAGGGCAAGAAGGGCAAGAAGAAGGTTGTTGATTCAACACAGGGAGGAATCGTGAAGGAGGAGGAGACTCTGGAGCTTGTAGGCGGAGGAGGTGTCAGGGTTGAGAAGGCGCCTCCGCCTTCCAAGAAGAAGAAGAAGGGTAAGAAATAGTGCAGCAGTTTACAGATACTGCATATCGCATATCTTAGTCCAACAATACTCTCTTTCAGTATGATATTTCTTGACCCTTGATATGACTTTTCCATCCACGTATACGTCCTGGTTCTATGGGTGCAGTTCCTCTTCGCCCTCATCAAAATCAAAAGAGTGAATGATGATTATTATATGTGCACATTCGCCCAATCTCGATTCAACTGAAAAATCAAAAATTGATTTCTAACGCTGACTTTTAATGCTCTGCCCAAGCCCTGGTGCAAGCGAGTACAAATGAACAAAAGGCCTCGGCCACTATAGAATATCTAGAAACATTTATCCTCGTCATCGACCCCTTGACATAAGTCCACCAAGCTCGACATCTCAAGTCTGCTTTTTCTGTGGTCACTCAATAACACAAGTATGAAACGAAGGTAGTCACAACGCCCGTCCCAGCAAGCCCCAATTCTATATAAATAAACGTTATACGCGTGGACTATACCCCACACGGGAGCCCTCCATATCTTCCCAGTGTCAGGCGTTAACGGGCTGCACGGGCCGGCTCGGAAGCTGCTCCATATCCTGAGGTGACTCAGAATCCGAGTCTTGACTTTCAAGATCGTCCTTCTTGGTGCTTCGGCCTCTTCTTACACCGGTACCGTCTGACTCCTCGTCCGTCTCTGTCTCCATTGGAGGCAGGGGACTGCGGCGCCCATCTGAGAAGCTGACTGCAACTTCGCTCTCCGTGTCCGACGGTATTGTTAACCTACCGCCAGCTGATGTGCTTCTAGCTGCTTGGGCGGTCGAATACTTCCTATGCAGTTCGCGGAAGCTTCGTGCGGTTGCAGTGCTTGCGCTTGCAATGGATTCTCTACGCTCACTCGACTCCACCGGCACGCTAACGGCAGAGTAGAAGTCTTCATCCTCTGGTCCACTGGGCATTGGCGACAGCGGAGGATCTTGCGGCTGTGAGGACTTTCGAGCACGGATTTTCTCATCGTGGGTCATGTTCTGCAGGCCATCACCAAAGTTAATTACTGACGCCTTCTTGCCATGCACCACGAAGCTCCCTGTGCCTCTGGAAAGTTGGTGCTCTTGGGTCGATTCTTCCCCTGACCCAGCAACCTCCTTGCCCTTGCGGCTGCCGCGGTGGTGCGAGAGATGCCCAGCGCCCTCTCGAAGAGTGCGTTGGAGACTGCGGCGAATTTTGCTCCTGTCACCCTTGTCTGTGGAAGTCCCAGACTCCCCAGGTACATCAGCACCTGTGGAAACGGTCGCTTTGTCTGTAGGGTCACGGCTGGGTCGTTGCTCAAGTAGGCCGGCCTGCTCCAAGAAGTCTCGTTCATCGGCGTCAGGGTCATGGTTTCCGTCGTCCTCCTTGCGCAACGGTGGCTTGTTGCTTTCATCTTGGGCCGAAGGAGGTTTTGCTAGCGGTGTGGAAGGGAGGGATGCTATGGGAGACTGGGCGATACTGGATATTGACCCGTGTCTCGTGCTAGCAGCTTCTGGTCGATCAAAGGAGAGATCGCGTGAACTATGCCGGCGTTTAGTGGCACTCTGGGAAGGTGTTGTGAAAACCTGGTCCAGAGGTGAATCGACATCCTCCGTGACTTCGGCTGTGTTAGGGACGTGGGCGATCTGCGGCTCGGTGGGTGTTCTTGGGCCGGCCTCGGTTCCGGAATGATGCGTTGACCGCGATCCTCTACGACCCACGTTGCCCCGTGGCGTAGGCGACCCTGTTCTCTGTGAAAGTCGGTTTGGCTGTTGCTTGGTAGGAGTAAAGGTCGAGGATGGGTGTTCTTCTTCGAGATCCTGTATCAAGATATCACGGTGGCATTTGTGTTTCCACATATCTTGGCGCGTCCACTTGAGCTGAGCAGATATCCGTGCAGCAGCAGATAAAAGCTGTTCCCTCGTTCTTGGCTGGATGGGCGCAAGAATTAGCAGGTGGCGTGCGTTCCTGAGCTGGGGCTCCAGCTGTTTCTGAATCTCCTGCACATGCTCATCAGCTTCAGCAATCTTCTGCTTCATCACGTCTCTTCGAGCAGCCGAGATATCTTCGGCCATTTTATGGTCTATTCGACTTCGCGCGATAGACACTGGTCCGGTTGGTGTCTGGATGAGGGTGGCAGCATCAGCGCTATCCAGTCGACGTAAACCACGGCGATTCTGTCCGTCATAGTTGCCGCCAATGACACCACGCATCTTAACGCCCGTAGTCCTGAAGGCGGCAGCATAGTTGAGTTTGGCGAGCCAGTCGTTCATTTCTTCTTCATTATCTGCCAATAGCACTTCTTCTAGACCACCCTGCCGCACATAGACGAAAGCGTTCTTGTGCTTCTTATACGCCGTATCATGGAGGGCCACGGCAGCATAGGTTGACATGAGACCATCTGGTTTGAACTCTTGAAGCGGGGGTGTGAAGATCAACGGTGTTCCGTCATGTCCTGCCTTGATGTGGTTCTCATACTGATGCATCAAAGACTTCACCCAGCCTGTATTGCGGAAGAAGTAGAGCTGCGCCCCAGTAAGAATGGCGCCCCATTCCTGCCACGGAGACCTTGCCTTGCGTTTCTTTGCATCTTTCCGCCAAAGTAATCCGACCTTGGTGACCTTGATGTCGACGATACCGGGATGTGCCTCGGCCGGGTTGCTAGCTGTCTGTTCCGTCATGAAAGCGTCAGGTCGAGACCGGGCCGACACGATCTGCAGTACACCTGTTCTAAAAAACGTTTTCTGCAAGTCCTTCAAGTTCAAACTAGTCGCAGAGCCGAGGTAATTGTAATGATCCTCCAGCTCCATGGCATCCTTCAAGTTTGGTCTCAGAGCATCAAGGCTTCCGTCCAAGATCAGGGTATAGGGATCGATAGGCTCCTTGACAGCTCGTTTTGCGGGGTCGTTTACTGTAGAGGAGATCAGAGGTTTTCGTCGAGATTTATGTGAAGCATAGCGGTCGCTTGTAGGGTCTAAATCATCCTCAACGTGAATAAAAGGGGTATAAGTTATGTTGTCATAAAAACATTCCAGAATGTCGTCAAATATGCCCTCTCCGTTTGTGTTCTTTAGGTAATCAGCTTTTTGCATTTTGTGCTTGTTATTCTTGTTGAAGACATCGGTATGCAGAATGAGTAGGGAGAAAGCAATGAAGTACGCCTGATCAGGCGATGAGTAAATGCCTGGGTTGCACTCGTGGTAGCGGTTGGCAAACGCTTGTAAGCAGCGGTCGATCTGCTGTGTTTCCTTAGGCAGCTCAGCTTCCATGAGCAGTTTTCGAATAGCCATATCCATAGGATCACCAAAGAAGCTAAAACTACGCATGTAGCTCCGAAGGACCGAAGCCATGAACGGGTCAGCGCTTTTTGAAAGAGTCGCAGCAATGATGCCTCGGCTGGCAACTTCTTCGACCCGCGCAAGATATTTGGCTGGCGACTCGTCTTCGTTGCGTTCTGGGAGAACAAAAGAGTCCCTGGTAAGCTGGAGCGAGTTGTTTTTAGATCCAATTGACCCGGGGGTTGTAGGAGTCATCGTGCCCTGACGACTGAGTTCCGAATTCTGCCGCAAACGACTGAGGCCAAACAAATCACCAAAGCTTTTACGACCAGTAGAGGACGACGTTCGTGTCGTCGGCGGTAAAAGATGATCGTCATTGGAGTCACGGCCCATCGAACTCATAGTAGAGGACCTTCCTCGCAACAGATCGCCCCTAGTGGGCGAAGAATGCCCCGACTGAACCCCCCCAGGTGCCACCAGAGTGGTCGCAGGTGATTGACCCGACCTTAGATCAGAATCTCCTTTGGTAGTGTTTCCGATAGCTGTTCGGCCGCTCTGAGCGGAAGCTGGACGTGGCGTAGTGTAAATCCCAAGGGACGAAGCCGAGGAGATACCTGGGGGTGCTTTTCCTTGCTGCTGAAGATGCGCAAATGGAAAGAGAGGCTCTGGTGCTTTCTTATGCCGTCGCAATCGAAAGAACGGGCCTGATTTCTTGGGTGTCGTCTCCGGACTCTGATAGGACGAACTCTGGTGAGACAAGCGATCGTTGGAGCTAGCATCAGACCTGGATGACTCGGAAGGGCGGTTTGGAGGTGTTAAGATTGTACCATTAGGACTACTTGTTGTAGCTGTTGTCGATGGTCGCGGAGATTCAGGTTCCTCCAGTGTAGCGAGCGTGGGGCGTCGTCTGTCATCAGTGAAGGATTTCCGAAGTGTCTTCTGGCGTCCCGTTCCATTGCTGGTGTTGGCGTCCTCACGGGGTAGATCCGTCGAGCGACGGAACCTGGCAGTCAGGCCTATCCGTGATGATTTCTTTTTCGGTCCATTGAAGTCGTTTGTTGGAGCGGTGGTAATGATTTCGGGTGCTAAGTCGAACATAGGTTAGCTAAGCATGTCCCAGCTGCGAAGTACGGTAGATAGGGGTGTGTTACGTCGCGGAACAGGCGGCGGCTTCTCGGATTGTTGCTTGGCTCGTAGAGACAGTTGAGAATCACTCGCGTTTCGGAAACGCAAGACGGAGAAGCGATTATGTTTGCTGTTTTCTTCTTGTATAGGAGGGGTGTCTGGGCGACTCTCAGCTTGGCTCCCGGGGAGACCTTCAGGACGGCTAGTTGTTGATTCGCGAGCAAACTCACGAGGTTGCTGCGGGTGGGAAGACTCTCCGAGCCCTTGTCCCTCGTCATCATCGTGGTCGGGCTCAGAAGGAACTGGAAGAGGAAGATCGCCGGATGCGCTGGGTTCGAAGAGGGTATGTCGGCGTTTTTCAATGTCATCAGACAAGTTGCCTCGGCGGCGACGAAAAGCCATAACGGCGACTGATCATGATACGCAGCCAGCCCAGGCGTTGTCAAGACCAGGCGACGTCGACAGGGAGCGTGCCAGTTGAGGGCGGTAGGCGTCTCACGACCTACCAAGCGAAATGCTGGTACGCAGCCGCGGTGGTGTTCATTGAGACAACTCGAGGTGCCTAAATCGATGAGGAGAATTCAGCAAGAGTGGATGTCGCGTGAAAGGGTCGGATTGTGAGCGCTATCGATGCAGCGTAGTTACTTAGGTTAGTAGTTAGTTGGAGGTTGATTGAGCATTCGCTTTCCGCTGGAGCTTTCCCACCAAGCCAGGGGCTGCTGGTCGTGGCAGCCTCAATTAACCCAGCCCATCCCCAGCGCATGTCAGACTACGTACCAATGCATAGTGTCCGGACCCACTGCTACAGTGGGTAAGGCATGTGGCTGGGAGTAGGGGGTTCTAGGTTCCTGATAGACCCGCTGTAAAAGGCCCTTCAGGTACAAAGAACCTAAGCTAGCCCATTGGGCTATTAGTGTGGCTGGTGTAAGGAGGTGAGGTGAACAGAGAAACATTGTCCAAAGAACGGGCTGAAATTACAGCTTACAATAATTTCTTCTTCGATATCTTTGATCCCATCTCAGGTGGTTACTGTATACAGTATATCTGTGATGTGGCGACACGCGCAACGTAAGCCTAAGTAGGTAGTATTATACAGTATCATCAGCACTTGTGGTCACTTAGATAGACGCTCTGGCATCAATATACGAGAGAGTATGGTAACAAATGCTGATATTATTTATCGTAATGATTTGAAGTTGGAATCGAGATTCCGAACTCGCTCTGATAGCCTTAGAGCAAGTGAGCACGCAAATGTATTTTAAAAGTTTTTGAAGAATGAACCATAGATAACTTCATATTTTTTAATCTATATATACTAGCGAGTCTTAAGAACAAGTGTTCATGTTTTAACATCTCCCTGTCCATAATATATCTAAGGCCATGCCACAAAGAAAGTGACAGCATGGGAGGCTTGGTTTTTTCGGAATCGTTACAAGATACCTTATTTTGCTACATTACTCAAGCGACATACCTAAGTGCAGATAGACCTCTTGCCGTTCATTTACACCAACCTGGGTACTGTAGGTAAGTATGTTAAAGTTAGGTATGGATAGGATAAACTTATGTCTGTCTTCTGAATCTAAAATGAAATATGTATCTCTATTGCTTCGAATCAGTTCCGAGCATATTGAATGTTATTGATATCTATTAAGAAGAGTTTGATATCCAACTACCTAGATAGCTCAGTGTTCTAACTATAAGCCATCTCTTTCCATCAAACCTGATAGACAACTTATAGGACTGGTGATGACCAAGGCCCCTGTGTCCATTTCTGTGTCACTTCGCACTACGAATTAAGCATTTAGGAATCCTGTTACATGTTAACATAGCAAGCTTGTCAAGTCCAACTATCTCCTTAAAATATGGTATTGTTCTATTTGCTTCAATTCTGATGCCTCCAATGCTTAGGTTGTGAAAAACCCCCTCCATGTCTGAATGGATGGACCAATAATGACTTCCATGTCAGCCCCACATAAACCAGCAACAAGTGTCAGGCTGCGTGTGTTATCGGCCAGGCTACTCCGTAACTAGAGGCAGTGTGATCTTCAAACATCGTCACTCATCTCTTTAATAATTGTCGCTATTTCCATCATACAAAATCGCCAAATATACAGCTGAGGGCTGATAGTCCTCCACATTCAATCCCGGCCACTTCAGGCAATCAGTATCACTTGATCCCTTACAAGACTCAAGATGAGGTTGCCCTTACTGGCAGCGAGTCTGTTGCTTCTGCAGGCCTCCAGCGCTCACGCCGCTGGCATCGATACACATCGTGCCGTTCCAGATTTACAGAATAACAAGAATAATGATAATGACGCGAGCAAACGGCTCTTCCCTTTTCTTTCTAAACTTCGCGACAAGGCTATCGAGACCGTCTTCGGACGTCATCCGAGTAAAAACACCCCGCCGCCCGTCATCAATCGACTACGCGCGCAATACCTCAATCAGTTGGTCCTCCGCTTCAACGTCACTACCTCGCACGAAGAGGGAGCACTTGCCGATGCCTCTGCTCGACTGTTTCTCGATGTCTGGGCTTTTACCGATGATTATGTCGACATCCGCCTACACGCTGACGAGGTTCGACCTCTCCTGAGCTTGCTTCCCAAGACACTTCACGCATCGCACTCGATTCTGATCCCAGATTTGGCCGCCGCGGTCTATAAATCACTGCCTATCGGAGGAACCCCAGCTTATTACGATCCTACGCCCGCCCCTCCGGTCCTGAAAGTCGGTTCTTCGCCTGGAGATAACCTCTTTTTCCAGGATTACCAGTCTCTGCCGGTCGTGATGAGATGGATGCGTCTCCTTGAGGCTATGTTTCCATCCTACGTCAAGTACATTAACATCGGCAAGTCGTACGAAGGCCGCGATATTCCTGCCCTACGAGTGGGGATTCCGAACACAGCACCGGATGCGCCGAGACGCAAAACAATCATGATCATGGGCGGCTCTCATGCTCGCGAATGGATCTCAACGAGCACTGTCAACTATCTGGCGTGGTCCTTCGTCACTAGCTATGGCAAAGAACGGATGATCACAAAGCTATTGGACGAGTTCGACTTGGTCTTCCTACCAATTGCGAACCCTGATGGTTTCGAGTATACCTGGCATATCGATCGGCTCTGGCGCAAAACACGACAACAGACTAACCTTCAGTTTTGCCATGGACTAGACCTGGACCGAGCTTACGGGTACGAGTGGGATGGCTCTCAGGTTCAACGGGACCCATGCTCTGAGAGTTATGGGGGAGAGAAGCCTTTTCAGGCCGTTGAAGCGGTGCACCTTGCCGATTGGGCGCGGAACCAAACCTGGAACAACAATGTTCGATTTGTCGGCTTGATTGATTTACATTCATACTCTCAGCAAATTCTGTATCCTTACTCTTACACTTGCTCCGTCGACCCTCCCAATCTGGAGAATTTGGAAGAGCTTGCCGCAGGTATTGCGAAGTCTATCCGTCTATCAAATGGAGAGTCGTACACTGTTGCATCAGCATGTGAGGGTGCGGTCTCAGCTCGCGAATTCAGCGGTGGTCGTTACTGGTCTCGCATCGAATCTGGCGGTGGATCAGCCGTCGACTGGTTCTACCACGAAATGCGAGCTCACTACAGCTACCAACTCAAGCTTCGAGATACCGGCAGCTACGGCTTTCTCCTTCCCAAAGAACACATTGTTCCAACAGGAGAGGAGATATTCAATGCGATGAAGTATTACGGAGACTATCTCTTGGGTAACAATGGCATCGAGTCCGCTACTGAGGCTGAAGAGGATGACAAGGTGGAGATGCATGAAAATCAGTCGGTCCAAGATTCTGAGCGAAACCCAACCTTTGGACAGGAGTTAAGGAGGAGAAGGCTTCGAAGGTGAAGTGTGAGCCTGTACGGGATGCAGGAGGGTGTTGGATAGGAATTTGGTATGAAATTTGGTATGAAATTTACGATTGAGCATTATGATTTATTTTTCTTCATATCTTTTTGGAATTACATAAGACGCATGTAATGGTTGGATACGCACGGGTCACAGCAAAAAGCAGGAAATAGCAACGATGGGGAATTCGTGACAGGTCTAGTCAAATAAAACAGAAACTAATATCATGCATATATTACATCTTTCCAAAACTTGTTCGTCAGTCCGACTTAGTTGCCTAGGGCAAACATGATGGAGGTATAGGTGGCCATGCACTTGAGCGACGTATCGCAGAGGAAAGAGCCGATTGAGCCACTAGTTAGGTCCGTCAAGTTAGCAAATATCACAAGATGGAGACTGCCTCAGTGGGTATACATACCCCATCCGTCCCTTGGGGCCACCAGCAGAGTAGCCAATGGCGTAGAATACACGAGAGAAGGCCCAGCCAGCACCAAGAACGGCAGAGGCAACGGGAAAACGGAGACCAGAGATCAGAAGAGCACCAAGGAAAGAAATCTGGTTCTCAGTGAAGTTGGCGTGCGAGCGCTGGGCTGTAGAAGAGAGAGTTAGACTAGTACTCGAGACTTGGGTTTCGTGGGTGGTACGAACCGCAGTTGAACTTGAAGGCCTCGGCGTCCTTCTCGGCGAGCTCGCTGGAAGCGTAGGCGACGGGATACTTGATACCACTTCGCTTGCGAGCCTTGCTAGTGAGGAGAACGTGGAGGGTGTTGATGAAGAAGGTGGATGTGGCGGCCACGAGGACGAAGCTAGAAAGAGTGTCAGTTGTTTGGGGTTGAGGTTGAGGTAGAGAAACTGGGATTGTCCCTTACCCGTATTCAGCGGGGAGCTCGAGGACGAGAGACATATTGGAGAGAAGATGGTTTGACCACGAGGACTATGAAACTGAAGGTAGATAGTTGTGCAAAGGGAGAGCTGAGCTGGCACGGTCCTGTCACGGTGTGGTTCTTAAATAGTGATTAATGGGTTCCCAGTAGAGACTACATGTCAACCGACGACCATTGACCCCCCCTAGT
>VYWZ01003079.1:0-10718 GCA_008711595.1 Fusarium xyrophilum
TGTAAGAATAATACGAGCCTCTTTAGTAGGTTGTGATATGTTATTTGATTGAGATTCAATTGATCTGATAGTGTTGATGTAGGGTGAGGGATTTTTGTCTCGCTCGCTTGTCTGTCTCGCTCGCTTGTCTGTCTCGCTCGCTTATCGCGTACGTTATAGTATCTTCTTTATAAGTTTAAAAAGAGAAAGAATAGTATAAAAATTACTTATAGAAGATAGCTAATAAAATTAGTAAGGATACCCTATTTAACTTTATAGGGGTAATTGCCGATCCCTCTTAGCCAGTAAAGACTTTTGAGACCTACCTCCGTACACCACATGGCAATATCATTATAATCCCGGGGTAATATAATTTGTATATTTTCTTTTTATTCGTGGTCAATTCTCGGGCTTCGTGAAAAGGGGAAACGCTATAATAGACCATCTCTCATAATATACAATCAATACCTTCTTCCAACCTAAACCGTAACACCAAGAACAGCGACATTTATCACTGCAGTACCTTGTCCAGAACCAAACAGCCAAACGAATAAGAAGGAAGCCCTTGAACCTGGATGGAAAACTTTCCGTGGGGTATAAATCTGCCCAAACTCATAAACCGTGTAAAAAGAGCATGCTGGCCCAACCTGAACTCCTTTGATGATCGAATCCTCTGCTCCTGTCTGCCGTGACATTAATTCTGCCCACTATTATCTTCTCGGGTCTCGTTCGCGACATCACATTCCCTGGGGTCCGCCCATCATTCCATTCATCCCCTGCATTTGCTGCTGCATCTGTTGCATCTGCTGCTGCTGCTGCATTTGCTGTTGCTGCATTTGCTGTTGTTGTTGCTGCTGCTGCTGTTGCTGCTGCATCATCATTTGTTGTCGGCGCTGCGCCATTGTCGCTTGCATAAGACTCTGAGCTTGCCCCATGCTCTGTGTCTTCATCTTCTCGATCACGTCTGGCGGAATATGCTCTTGGCCACCGTATTTCAGGGCTACTGCTGGCATCAACCTATTAAAAAGCGCCCTGGCCTGTTGGTGCATTTGCGCATGAATCGGATTCTGTCCCATTTGCCCCATTTGCCCCATTTGTTGTTGAACTTGCTGCTGCTGGGGGCTCATCATGTTGCCCTGCTGTTGGGCTTGCTGCTGCTGACGTTGCTGCTGCATCGCCTGGAAAGCTTGCAGATTCATACCGTTAGGTATCATCTGTCCGCTCACTTGACGCTGCATAGGACTATTACCCATCTGGCCATTAACTTGGTTCATGCGCACCATCTGCTGGAACTGTGCCTGCACGTGAGGAGGGAAAGCCCGTATCTGGCTGCCCGACATGTTCTGCATTTGCTGGGCATATTGAGCCGCCATCTGCTGCTGCTGTTGCTGCTGTTGGGGGCTCATCATGTTACCCTGTTGCTGTGCCTGTTGCGTAGCAATCAACTGCCTCTGCATTGCTTGCATCATCTGCTGCTGTTGCTGAGGGCTCATCTGGCTCATGTTGCCACTGTTAAGACCGTTTTGCATGGCCATTTGCTGCTGTTGCTGCACAGCGCGTTGTTGTGCCAATTGAGCCGCATATTGTGGGTTCATTTGGTTCATGCCCTGGCCATTCATCATCATGCCTTGACCAGGCTGCGAGTTCTGTGCCATCATAGCTGGTGGAGGACTTGCCTGGCTCATACGGGGAGTTGCCACCATGGCAGGCCTGTTGATCGGCGTACCTTGTGCCATGTTGGGCGTTGAATGGGGCATTATTGGTGTACCAGAGGGATGGCTCTGTTGACTACCCCTGGAAGACATGTTATGAGCCATCGGGACAGACATAGCAGCGCCGTTTTGCACGACAGAAGACGGCCGAGGAGGACTGTTTGCCATTCCAGAGTTTGTCTGCTGCATTGAGACGCTGCCGACCATAGGAGACGACATATGCTGAGGTGTACCTTGGCCAGCAACTGGAGAAGATGCTGGTGGTTGAGTGATCTGAGCCTGGAAGCGGGGTTGTGCTTGCTGAGGCATATTCTTAGCCATTTGAGGCGTTCCCACAGCTGTGTTATTGACTCCGTTGGTGACGACATTGTTCTGAGGATGGCCGTGCTGTGGTTGGTTCCCATTAACACTCTGAGCATTTTGGTTGTTCTGGTTATTCTGATTCGCCGCTTGGGCGCGAGCTTGAGCTTGTCGCTGAGCTTCTGCCTGTCGCATCTGAGCTTCTCTCGCAGCGGCCTCCCGTCGGAGTCTTTCTTGTTCAGCATTTTTCTGGGCCATCGCGATCGCATCTTGCTGCTGCTGTTGTTTCGCTTGTTGCAATTTCCTGTCGTTTTCAAGCTGCTTAAGCTTCTCTTGTTCTTTCTTTTCGGCATGTTCTCGACTAATGTCAGCCAAAAGCTTGAATCGTTCGAACCGAGGCTCGAATACCGATGCGCCGCCTGAGGCATCGCCATCGGTTGCACCACCATTCTGTGCTCCATTCGCATTTGGTGAAAGACGCTCGTCGGCGACCAGCATGAAGCGTTCCGTCTCTGCAGCAGCGGCTTCGTCCGCGGCCATCTCAGCAACAGTTCGCTTGCGTGTTTTGGGCTGAGGTGGAGCCTCTGCATGCTTGGGGTGGCTCATTGCCTCCATGAGAATAATTGTTTCTTCAAGATTCTTGGTAGGTTCAAGCACCAATGGCGCATTTGTTGCCAGCAGGATCTGCCCCTCTGCAGCATGAATATTGCTGCTGTCAAGCTCTGTCTTTTCACGCTTCTGGCGTTTTGCGGGTGGCGGCATGCTACCAGCTGTAGGTGTCGGCGGAATAAGGGACATTGGGGTGGGCGGGGGTTGGTTAAGGCCATCACCCTGTCCTCTCGGGGTGGAAGCTTTTATTAACAGATCCATCTGTAAACTTTCGGGCGTCGGGTGGAGCACCATGGTAAAGACTCGTGGCTTTGTCGCTCTGTCTTCTTGCTCTTCTGGCGCTGGCATAACGGAAGCATTTTTCTCTTCAGCCACATCATTCCCTTTTGAGTTTCCATCACCATTTGACAAACTTTCTTTAGGGAAAGGAACATTCGGTGATGGTGTGAGACATTGGTTGTAGTTATGAATCGAAGACGGCATCATGGAACCCTTTCTCTTTGTGGGTTTGGCAACGTTCTTCGCTTGCGCGAGAGACTTGTGGTCATGAACTTGAACAATGAGACATCCATCATAGAATGGCACACCGGCATCAGTGAAGTAGGAAAGAAGATCGTGGGGGATCGTCCGGCTTCTGACGTGGTCGAGAAATATCTTCATCGGTGACTTGTACGGAAACACGCCATCCTGGTTGTCGAATCGGAAATGCGTTGTGTGTAGATGGCAGACAAGAGAGGGCGGTCGACCGGCGAACTTGTTCAGGATATAGGAGTCTGTGACAACTTCATGACTGTTAGTGTATACGCAGCAACACAATAGGTCGGAACATCGCATACTGTAGGGTCGAGGCTCCGCGTCGTGGCCAGAGTGGTCTGCCGCTAATGACGCTGATCGTAGGCCAGCACTATTCCTAGAGTGCCGGCTCGGCAATTGCGATGCGGTTTCTCGTCGGGCTCTGTTGACAGGTCGGACGGTTGATGCGGTAATGGCCCTGTCGCTCGCCGAATGCGGCGGTTGCTTGGCACTCGGCGGAGGTTTCTTTGCCGACATTGATGGGGATGGTGATGATTTTGAGGATGCTATAGCGCCATTCGTCTGGATACCAGGAGGTACTGGGCGCTTCACTTTGTTGGCGACATTTTGATGGACTATAGGTCCAACTGGCGCCATCGTGTTGTGGTCGCGCTGCGCCGCGGGGGCCAGCGGTTATGACGATATCTCGGCCGATGTGGTCCGCTCGACTTTGGTGGAATATTTGGTTAGGTCGCAAGCATGGATATTGTAAGGGAAACGGCAAGATGCGAGATTCGAGGTTGGTTTGATGAGAATAGGCTGGTCGCACGTCGACTTGATGGATGATGCGGAGTTGGCCGCGGTAGTCTCACGTTAGGGGCGCGAGTATCTCAAAGAACCGCAAATCGGAAACAAAGAGAATGGTCCATGAGAGATTTGTCAATTAGAACAGATCCGTCGATTTCTTTGTTGGTTTCGTTACGTGGTCGCTGAAGTCGGATATTAATTCAATGATGGTTCACGCCTTGTCGCCGTATCACAGGTGCATTCCCTGGGATGAGGTCGGCTCGATTACGGAAGTTCGCATCACGTGATGGGACTTGAACAAGCGCATCGCCGCAAAAAGTAAAACGCATAAAGGTTTACACACAAGATTGAATACTTTCTAAATAAGGTAGATGAAATCATTGAATAAACACACGCGTGCTCGTGTCTGTAAATAACCCTAATAGCATATACTAAAGTCC
This sequence comes from Fusarium xyrophilum, assembly GCA_008711595.1. NCBI lineage: Eukaryota > Fungi > Ascomycota > Sordariomycetes > Hypocreales > Nectriaceae > Fusarium > Fusarium xyrophilum. The sequence goes on from VYWZ01003079.1 coordinate 4,361, forward strand.
AAAGCTCATGGTATCTCATGCGCAAGACGCGTTAGTCTCACTCCTGGCCCTGAACTCGACGCGCCCAATCATCATTCAGCCTCGTACTATCGACAACCACAACTCCACGGCCTCGTCCAACTCTTTCAGGGCGCTGCCACCATTCTTGGCTCTTTCCAGCCCTCTCGGCTTCGGACTCGCTATCTGCCAATCCACCAGAACCACCATCAGCTCCAACAACCAGAATGACGTCATGTCGAAGCCAAGTCTGGAGGGTGGTGATGATGCTGCCATCGTGACCAGAGAGAGCCTTCTGGAGGTAGATGACTTCTGGCTGGAGGTGTCGCAGGATATGAACGTGACCGTTGGGTGTGGTGAAAGGGAGGACCATGGTCTCCTTCTCGACCAAACTTAGAGCCTGTGAGTAGATGGAGTTAAAAGACGGGCTTGCGGATTCACTACGAGTTGTCAGCAACAGCACGATTCAATAGCGCAAGTAGAGCATACAGCTGGTTCTTTGACTCTTCAGCTGGGGTTTGAACTTGATCGTGTCCAATGTTAGAAAATGAAGAGCTCAGCGAAGTTGGCGGAAGGTTACTTGTAGCAGTATCCATAGTAGGTTCCTTCAAACCAGGAGCGTAAATCAAAACAAATAGCTTAACCTTGGAGTGATCGATGTTTCGAGAGATGTGGGAAAGGATAGACTGGAGGGTGTTAGTGCGCGACCTTGAAGAGCAGTCTGATCAACTTACAGCGTGCTCGTGGAACGAATCCTCCTCTTCAGGCACGGCGCCTATCTCGGCAGATACCACAATCGCAACCGTCTTGCGTCGCCTGTTGCCGCCGACGAGTGGTGACGACGTATCGGCGGGCGCTCGTTCTTTCTTAGCATCTGCTTCCTCTTGCCAGGGGTTTGTATCGTCAAAGGGGCTCTTGTCCTCCTCGCGAATGCTAGCCAAAGCCTTGCCCATAGCTGCACTCGCAGCTGCGACGCCAGCCGCCACAGTCTTACCTGTCGAGTCAAAGAACTGCTGCGGGCTCGGTGTTCGCCGTAAAGCACCAGACATGCGCGAGCCCCAGCCTCCGCCGGCCGCATCTTCGTCCGCGGGCGCAATTCCATGGCTCTGGCGATCAGGTCGTGGTGGTTTCTCGGGGCCTTGAATATCGCGCGAATTGACATCTCGGGAACCGCGGGGTTGATTATCACCTGCGCGAGCTTGATTGCCGTAGTCTAAACCGTAGTGCTCGTCTTCGTCATCTCCGTCTTTCCGCTGGCTCCAAACCCAAGCAGCCACGCCTACAGTAGCAACTGTAAGAGTGACTGCGAGAGGGACCCAGTGGCTCCAGACTCCCCGTCGCGACCGCGACGATCCGTGATCGGGCGACATTTACGCAGCGCACTGTCGCATTGCTAAGTGGAGGTGATGACGCCAATGGCAGCAGGCGCAAAGGGCCTTTTCGTGCAATTCGAGTGTCGTGGGTTTGTGACTGTTGAGCAATTGCGTGATATTGGCGCAACCGTTAAAGCAGCGAAGTCTGGGGCCAGATTCGATTCTTGTCGATACGCGGTGGTTGGTGTAATCGGCATCAGCAAGCCAGTGGAGCTGAAGGAGGCCATCCTTCCCCCAGCAACAACGGGGTCAGCAGCCCGAGGGGCCGACAAGGAGCTCAGCGCAGCCCAGCACGTTTCAGGGGCTCAAATTGCGGGGGACTATCCCAATAATCCGTGCCGAGGTCGGGTCCAGTCCGTCCACGTGAATCCGTGTATCCTGTGATAAGATATGTGGCTGTGCGTCTGGCAGCCACAGCTGCAGCCACAGGCGGGACAGCACCCCACGAACGTACATTTTTGATGTCTCGGCAATGGATTTGCGTGACTCTTCACTTCATATTTGACTTCATACAGCAACAACGGCTCTCGCGTTGGCATTAACGAACCAACCCGTACACTGAGGCCGCAGCAGACATACCAAAAGTTGACTCTATCTCAAAACTTCAACCTCTACACCAGTAAATCAAACAACGAACCCCGCGGAGTTATGCCCCATGCTGTGTCGATACCGTCAACTGGGCTTCAAGCCCTCATTCTTTGCGGGCCTGGCTCGTCATTCCCGACATTCACCTCTAACCCAGATGAGAGCCCTAAGGCCCTTCTCCCTATTGCAAACCGACCTATGGTCTGGTACGCGCTTGATTTCTGCTATCGAATGGGCATCACAGGTCAGTCAAGCTTGGAGCTATAGGGTGACTCATTGAGTATATTCGAAGATTGCTCTTCACTCTCCAGTCATGAAAGCATACATACTGACAACTACTAGACATAAATCTTGTCTGTCCTCTTACGGCATCCGAGGCTATCTCAACTGCTCTTAATACCAACCTTCACCTAACTGCGCTGCCTTTGCCGCGGCCCGACATTCTCTCACCAGTAGACCTTGATCAAAACACAGGCACTGCTGAGATACTGCGGCTGCCAGAGATTAGGAAGATCATCACTGGTGATTTCATAGTACTCCCCTGTGACTTGGTCTGCGAACTTGGAGGACACAAGCTTCTACAATCATGGATGGTCAAGTCAGCTAGTCTGACAGACATGCTTGGAACTGCAAGGCTTTCCAACGGCCATCGATCAGTTCACAGCGGTGCACTTGGCGTTTGGTATGACACCAAGGCAGTTGCACCTGTCAAGAAGGAGGAGACAGACTTCATTGCGACAACACCGTTGCCTTCAACTCCTGTTACACCATCAAAAGGATCTCTTTTCTCAAACTTGTCAAAGCTGGTGTACTCCATGCCAACCGACTCTTTGAGGGATTTGACAGAAGACAAGGGCTCACTTCCCATTCGACACGGCTTGTTGCGTGCCCATTCTCGCGTACGAATGTTCACCACACACCGAGATGCTCACATATACATCTTCCCTCGATGGGTTCTCGATTTTGTCAAGGACAACGAGCGAATGGAGAGTATTGGTGAGGATGTTGTCGGATGGTGGGCGAAGGCTGGCTGGCAATCCGGTCTTGCCGACAAGTTGAAGCTCGAGAGTGCTTGTGCCCAAGGTCGGGTTGAGGAGACCAAGGACGATGAACGACCAAGCTCGCCTTCCCGAGTTTCCACCCCAGATAACATCCAAAGTGATTGGAATCCATACGGAGACACGACTGCCGAGATATCAGTGCCAAGTATTACAGTTGATGACGAACCATCAGCCGCCGAGAAGTCGAAATCGTTCCAAGTCCCGCCGATCGTTGCCTATGTCCACCCGGCCGGGAGCTCAGCTCCTTTGATTCGTCGCGTTGACACGGCACAGCTGCTGCTCGCTATTTCACTCCAGCTGGCCAAGCTTCCATCACTCGAAGAGACAGGCGGAGAGTCACCATCACCCTATGCACATGCAAAGAAGATCGCTTACCCTGAAGGCGTTAAGGCACGCACGACAATCACACAAAAGGATAGCCTCATTGCGGAGAATGTGACTGTGGAGGAGAAGACCTCTATCAAAGAAACTGTGATCGGTGCCGGCTCGCAGATCAACGAGGGTGCCAAGCTCTCTCAGTGTCTACTTATGGAAGGAGTTGTTGTTGGCAAGGCATGCAAGCTGACACGTTGTGTTATTGGAAAGAGAGCAGTCATTGGAGATGGATCTGTCTTGACCGACTGTGAGGTTCAAGAGAATCTGCTCGTTGAGGCTCAAAGTGAGTTCCCATTTCCCTACCCTAGATAGAGGTGATCGACACGCTAACCAACCCACCCCTGCGCAGCTGAGGACAAGGACAACAAGCTCATGAGCTCCGAGGGTTTGGAGGCCACAGAGGCTGAGATGGAGGAAATCCTCCAGGACATGGAGGCTGACGCCGAGCAAGCAGTGATGGATTAACTCAGAATCTCGGATGTGACCGTAAACGGAGAAGCATTCAATAGAGTTATTCGCTTATTTGTTTCGACCCAACGCTCTGCTATTCCCCTCACTTCCAATATCACCACTATACGCCTAAGCCGAATGGATGCCCGTAAAAGTGCCATCGCCACCTGGGGAATACGCTAAGTTGGAATGGACTCACAGGCGAATGCTGGATTCGATATCGCTTGAAGGGAAACGTCTGACTTGAGACCCACGATGTCACCTACCAACCGTGCCGAGCTATCCTTCGCGGGCAGCTTACCAAAATGTCTCGCCTCACGTTCATCCGGACAGCAGCAGCTCTGCAAGGAGAGCATTGCCGATCAGGAAATCGTACGACTCTACACTTTTGGATGTTTCTTACAAAGAACTTTGGGGGATATCTCTTTCTCGATAGCAACAGCACTAACTAGTTGTGAAGCGCTGTCGAGGTTGGTCCCTCTCTCTATCCGCGCTTTGACGATGTAGCTGATGGGAAAAGGTGTCACTGTTGTTGGCTCGCTTCCCTCCTACGCGTAAGCGTGTGTGGGCCTATCTAGGGAATTCGGAACCGAACCACGACGGGTACTCCAGCCTTGCAGTGACATTCTAAACGTAAGACTATCGCAATGTCCACTCTGCGGGCGTGGGAAGTGACCGGCTGACCGCGTAACCTCCTTATGGCTGGAGAGTGACAGCTTGTCGTAACGTCAGGTGGTTGCCGCACCGCCCGCAGATCGAGAGAATATACTGAGATCGAAAGCTGAAGTAGAGGCTGTTGTTCACTAAGAAAGTAAAGAAAAAAGTAGGGTCCAGTATGCATAGATTGAGTTTCGTGGATCTTTCTACAGGGCTGCGATTGTTTAGATTGCCATGTTAAAACGAAACAAAGTGCCTTCATATAATAACCGCTTTTTTCTATAGATAGAATCTGCACCTCTTTTGACAGCCACGTTTGATGGTATTCCCATACGATTTACAAACTTCCCCATGCTTGCTTACTTTCCGAAAGACGTCAGATATACTTATTTCGCCCTTCGACTGCAGAAATCCTATGGTTGCTCAATGGTCTCGAGTCGAGTCTGGATCTGGATGGTCTAGCCTCGTCTCGTCTCGTCTTATCTTGAGCTGTATCAGGTGTTGTGGCGTGGCGACTGACATAGCACATACTGAGTAAGTCAAAAACAATACTATGTCACCAAGGAGGTCACTAATGACAAAAGTCTGGTAAACTACTGACACAAGCCCAAACGTATGGGACGATTTGGCCCAGAAGAGATTTATTAATTGTTTTAACATGCGCCCTGCAAAGTGTAGTTACTTGAAACCATCCTAAGCCCTGAGTTACCTACCCTACATGTTTCATAGCGTCACTGGTAGAATAAATCTCCGGGCGATCGATCGATCGTGTCAACTGAAAGAGGCGCATTCTAGAACATGAAATACCGAGGATTAGTGTTTGAAAGGCCATGGTCAAGAGTCATGAGCTGCATAAATCAAAATCGAAAATGAAAATGAAGGTCAACAGCATGGTGAATTCGAGGGGCTCCGCGCAAACTGTCAATCCATTTATCAACTAGCGAGAGGAATTTACACATTTACTAGGGGCCGGGTAGCTAAACTCCATTTAGGGAATGGAAATCGTGGATAGTGAACTAATACAGCCAAGCGTAACCACGGCTTCGGTTCTGGGCGAAACTTTATTCACTGGCTTTCCCACAAATCCGCGAGATCTGGCCACTGGATAATATTTTTGCCGCCCAAGTAGACAACAGCTTGGCCCTGCCCCAGGGCAATGCAATTGTTGTGCCTTTCACCGTGAGAGAAAAAAAAGGTCGATGTTATTTTGAGGCCAGAGCCTGTAGCTACCGGCCCGACATATGTTAGGCAATGCCGCGGTACCAACTGTCAAAACGGTCGAATTGAGCCTGCATTCCGGTGCTATTGATATGCGAATGTCACCGTAAGCATGACCGTCTCGTCAAGAGGCGAGAAATGGTAGCGAAAGAGAATCAATGAAACCTACAGGCCAAGGGTAGTATTCTGAGGGAGAGAGGCGAAGAATAAAAAAGGACAACACCAATTGGTCTGTGGCGGGGAAAAACCTCCATACCTTGCTTTATGCGGTGTAAGAGTCTCAGTCTCGGTCTCAATCCCAGGGCCAATTAATTAACTATACCCTGACGCATCTTATGCTGCAGATACAGATACAGCCGCAGCCGCAGACGCAAGATGCAGCGCAGATGCAGCCGCAGACGCAGATGCAGATGACGCAGGGCCAAGGTTTCGGAAGACCACAGAATCTGCAAAATGTAACAGGAACAGAAACTCCTACAGGGGGCAGGCCCTGAAAATCTGGCCTTCCAGACCTCTGACCAGCCCCAGTATGGTGATCTTCGCCCGCCCGCCGTCCGTCAGATCACAAACCTAGTTGGCGGGGAATCCACGGCGGGTGTAACAGCGGCTGCGGTGCAACTTCGATCTGGGGGGGGGGGGGGG
>VYWZ01003086.1:0-12117 GCA_008711595.1 Fusarium xyrophilum
TATTTTTTATTTTATAAATTACTTCTATTTTTTATATTTTTTTTTTTTTTTGGCGTGTGCTTTGACTTGGGGTTTGGCTCTGGTCTGCCAGACAATTCCAACTTGTAGCGGACTCTACCAGCGACTGGCCTAACGATGCGGGGGTCCCCTATGGCGCTGTATCTGGTAGAACGATTGCGGCCGTTTGAACGTGGAATTGAATCTGACCGTGAGGTAGTCAGCGATGATAGGATAAGCCCGTGTTCAAAAGTTGATGATCCCAACGTCATATGCAATTCCAGGGATCGGACCCCGTGACGGTTGAAGGGCCCCCTGTGGCATTACGCCACGAGGGATGTAACAAGCAAAGCCACAGGAGGCTAGCCGATGGCCAGTCTGACGGGATTACCAAAGGTATCTACTCTGTACAGAGTACTTCGTGTCTCTGCATTAATTAAGGTGGGGGTATTTTAATTCAAAGTGATTATACAGATATTCATTCTTAGGAGATATCATATGGACCGCCACCGAATCATATGTTTCATCCAGAGAGGGAGGATTAGGGCCCGAAAGACGGCGATCTACTGGAAGTGCCTCTAATGTGTCCTAACAGACGGTCCAGGAAACGAATCGAAAGACAATTGACTGCCCTCGCGGGCAAGAAACCAACCATCAGGCCCTAACTAATACGGGGTGACTAAACCTATCCTGGACTTATTTTCTGTGCTGACCAGGTCGGGTTCCCCATCTGATTTAGAGAATATGTTATTTATCTCTTTCTTTTCGAGGCATGCCTGAAGCATAATAATAACATTGGATTTTCTCTTTAGACATTCGGACTTGTTGGGCCATCATTCCAAAAGCTGATTCTCTGTGACAAGCTCCTTGTATGCGGCTCCGGGGATGACAGCAGCGCCTATAGCCTCCTCCTGCTGATTGACCAGGGGTTCGGTTTCCCAAGCTTCGGGGAGTTGTGGGGGGCTCTTTGCTCAGTCTGCTGAGTTTACAGAGTACAGAGTACTCTGTAACTAGTTTATTTCATCATTAGCATCCTCTTCTGGAGTCCCCAGCCCTCTTGCCCCCCAAAGGAGTCAAGGACTGGTGAGAAGCCCCACTGAATACGCCTTGCTAATTAGGTAGCTTCTCAAAAACCATGTTCGATTTTGAGCTGATGGGACCGTAAGCGATCCTGGCAAAGCGAAATAGCCTGAAACAGAAGAGGAACCAGGGGGGTTAGTCGAGCCGGCGAGAGAAGAGACAAGACCTATTCTACCTACAGTTATGGACCGAGAACCGACGATGAATTGTTGCAAACAGAACTCTGAACATGATGTACTGACTATTCTCAGCCTTGATAGTAAGTCCGAGGAGAAAGTCTAGGCTAAACGGCACGATCAAAGTCTTTCCTGGTCATAATTCTGTGCCTTGACCGCCCGGCTTGTGTGACCATTCAGACCCAACAGTTCCCTCTCCTCACGGGAGAAGAGGCGACAGAGGAGACAACTTGTACTATTATTATTATGCACAATCTTCTCCCTCGATTCTCAGACACCCATTTCCCGATCTGTCCTTCGGCTCCCTGCTGCATTGCAGGTTGCATCGCTCCCTTGCGATGGCGTTCTCAAAAGAAGCAATATACAACAATCATGAGACCTTGGAGTCCGATGCTTCGGTAAGATTCCTCATCGGTCACCTCTCACCATGAACATTTAGCATATTAGTTATTCCTCAACAACGTGATCGAATAAAAGTGAGAGGTCAGACATGTATTATGGAAGCGATCCTGCAAAAGGGGGACGATCGCCGCTGAGTCCTGATCTGTCTATCTGTCTTTGTCAAAATCGTTTCCTCGTCGAGAATGTGTGACTACTTCTTTGTATGAGCTCCCTCTTTGCCTACAGTGAAGGTAGCCCTCTTGCTAACCGCCAATGCAAGGTCGAATTTTGGGGCCAACATCATGCTTGGGTTGTTCGAAGGTGGTGCCCAAAATACGAAAGATCACAAAGGCCATGTACGCCTAATGTTGTTGGGCCCCCAGAAGTTTGGTATGCTCTCCATGACATCCATCTGGGTTAGATGCGTTGAGACACCAACAAGCTGATTGGGTTCTAGGGGCCATAGGATGTGTTCCAGATGCCAGCCTCCAGGACAATTGGCGGAAGCAGTGAGGAGACATTACAGTGTTACGGGATGGAGATAGAACAGACGATTCAGGGAAGCTCGGTGGCCTCATCGTCACGCCTTGATCAGAATTCATATTCTCGTCGCGGCTTGGCAACCAAGCTGAACCAAATATCTGATGGTCTCAGATTGGCAACGTCTAGGACGATTATCTGGCGAAGGACGCAAACTTGATAGCTTATCATACCCTTACTAGAGGCGTTCGTATGTTTTTTCGATGTTGGTGTTTGAGAATTCAGTATTGAAAACAAATTGCTGATTCAATCAACCATCTTGTTGCAAATGTGTCAAAGCCCATGCAAGTTGGACAAGCTCATCCTGAATAGATGAAGGAACGAACCTTGGCTTGGTGGCCAGCTCAGAAGAACTGTCCTGGCTTGGGGGCATGGAACTCCATTGTGGCCAAACGGTCTATCTCTTGAAGGCAAAAAATAATGAAGAGAAATCAAATCGACCGACTCGCCCTCTCCTAATAAATCAAGCTCCCCTACAGAGTACCTACCTGCCTATTCACATGTCATTATGGCGGTTCAGAAATGATGACTTTCATGGAGGGTCCGTCAAAAGCTTATCGATAAAGCCTTTATTAATATTCTTTCCGTCGCGTTTCGACGTTCACTCGAGGGTGACCAAGAACTCCCGAATTTGACATCTTCACAACAAATCTCTCACCATGGCTCCGGCGTCTTCTACCGGAGCCCAATCTGGGCCGGACAGCAGAAAGCGAAAGGCCGACACGCCGGCGTCGAATGGCCGTAGGGAGAAGCGCTCTGTTGTTCATTCTGCGCGCAGCATCCCTGCACAACCCGCCGAAGCTGCACTGAAAGATGGCGAACTTGATCTCCAGGCTTTTGTGGCCGCCCACGAGTTCGAGATCCGCGCTCTTGAGCAGAGCATGGCCACATCAAAGGCTGTTGCTACCAGTCGCGCCTTTCAGAAGGTACCCAGAGGCTTACGCCGCCGCACAGCGAGTCACAACCCCAAGCGGGTACCGCGCCGACTAAGAAAACGTGCGCTCAAAGAGATGAAGGACGACAACACTCCGGTTGTCGAAGCCAGAAGGAGGAAACCCAGAACAACGCGAGCAAAGATAAGATCTGAGACAGCACGAAAGTTGGGAATACTGGCAGCGAGGAAACGCAAGGCTAGCCTAGCGAAGGCGAAGGCGGAGGCGAAGGCGAAGCAGGATGGAGATGTCAGTAAAGAGAAAGTATTAGCTGTAATAGGAAGACCGCCGAGACCAAAACTTCGACGAAACGAACTCAACGAACCTCCAAAGCCAAAGTCCAAGTTCCGCAAGCGTCAACTCAACAAAACATGGTTGCCGACTCACTCATGGCATGCGAAAAGAGCACGCATGACTGATCCGTTAGAACCTCTATGGCGGTTCGCTATCCCATTGACACCAAACGAAAAGATATACCGACCTACACATCGAGCTCAGGGCGACAGAGGCGCAGTTGTATGGGAGATGAGCTACATGAGCACAATTGGACTTTACGGCAAGCGCGCTGGCATAGAACGTGTGTTGAAGCGTATAGGGGCTGTTCAGGATCCGTGTTGGAACGACAAGGGAAAGAAGTGGAGGATCGGAACCCGCTCATGGACCGGTGTTCTAACTCGAGCAATTCATACCGGGCAGCAGAATCAAGTCGGCCGAAAGATGATCGGACCATGTACTATCTTATGGAACCCCGAATCACCGACACAAGATGACGACCAGGAGCTCAGACAAGAATTGAGACAGGTTTTCTTAAGGATCCACCCATCAGCCTTCCTCGAGCTATTTAACGAGCTACTATCTTTGATAAAGCAGGAAAACCCTCGGCTTTACATCGAAGATCTTCGATTTGAGATTGGAAGCTTAGACTTGACGGGACCGGGATCTACAGAAGCTCTGCTAGCCATATTGCGTACTTATCCCGTGAAGGAAAAGAAGAAAACAGATCATACTGAGCTTTTTCAGGGGCTGGCCGGCTTGACAAATGCAGCCACTCTCCCTGCTGGCGCGGTATTGGGGTTCTCGGTGCAGGATCCCCGTCTTCAATATCCTCCAAGGCGCCTGGAGGTTCCCGAAGACCCAGAGTCGCAACTTCAACTCCTCGAAAGGATAGCGTCGTGGTCGGCCGAGGAGAATTTGAACCCGTATGCCTTGTTCGATCGCGACACTCGTCATGCCGCGTCCTGTCTCCCTTCACAGAAACAACTCGATAGACGACGAGCAAAAAGTGCTCCCGGAACCATGTTGAAACTCACAGCAGATGATCCCCCAATCCCGGTCATCCTTTTGGTCTCCCGCACGGATAGAGGCACGCAGAAGCAAGGTACATGGACGCTGCTTGCACCATGGAAGTGTATACATCATCTCTGGTACTGCTTGGTGCATTATCCCCTTTCTTCAGGGGGCAACCCGCGATTCGCAGGCTTGAACGAGATTCGCCAGGTCGCCTTCGAACGAGGCCAGACTTGGTTCCCTGGGGATTTTCCTGGAACCAAGGCTGGTGCGGCATGGGAGCTCGAGGAGCGTCGAAAAAGAAGAGCCGTTTGGGAAAGACGACCAAAGAGCAAGAGAACCGCATGGGAATCACTTGATCTGGGCGGTGGAAGGAAGGGCGAGATCGGCGATGGTCTCGCTAGCGATTTTGAGCTATTGGTCAATGCAGGAGATTCACAAACTGGCGAGGAGAACAATACGGAGGGCGCGATGGACGTGGACCAGGACGGAAATCCAGCTTCAACAGAACTGTCGAAGCAACAAGAGCCACGCATTTACCAGCTGCACCAAATCACGAAAGATGGTTTTAACCAAGCCGTCGCATCTCCTTCTACCTCTCCAACAATGCCGACAAACGCTCTTCTTGGCGTCCGCATATCCCTAATCTCTAGGGGCGTTGCCACATCCTGTGCTCGCATCTACCGCCTCCCATCTCGTCCTACCACAGCTCCACAGTCCTCCGAGGCCGAAGTCCCTGCCACTATCCCCCCGGGTTCATTATCTACACCCTCCTCGCTTCCCTATGATCTTCGGTCCCAGTGGCTTTCTCAAGCCCGGCCGTCTCTGTCTACAAAGAACAAGACACCCAGAACCTCGGCGCCCCGCGACTTGGACTTTCTGAAGCGTCAACTTGCCGCTGAACTCGTCTCTAAACCTGCGCCTTACCCTTTTACGCCGGCTAATGAATTCGATATGAACGGCCATCCCCTTGTTCCTAACGCCGAAGATCTCGTTGGCTTCGTCACCACCGGATCGTTCAGTCTGAGCGAGGGCCACGGTATGGCCATTGGCTCAATCGCGATAAACAAGGTTTTAGACGATGTCAAGGAAAACGCAAAGGAGGGACGATATTGTATTGTCAGAAATGCGGGCGAGAGCGTCGGGTGGCTTGCAAAATGGGAGGCTATCTAAATATGTTACGATATGAACATCAACCGGCGTACTGAGCCAATATTTGTGTTCTGCTTTACGGATATTATGAGTGTGATTGGCGAGGCATGCATGCATTCATACCCATGCCTAAACCTGATACGCAGGTATTAGTTTACTAGCAATGAGACTAATGACGCCAGGAGTTCTTAATTTAGAGATGTTCATCAAACAGGGAAGCGAAAGGCGCCATTGACATTCTTGCCGCGGGCAAAGCCCTTCGATGAGGGGTCACGCCCTTCAACACTGTGCAATATAACACTCAACTCTCTTCCTCATCTCATTGCTTTTAGTTTCACACACTGCGGTCTCAAAGCCACCATCACTCGTATGAAAGAAACCCAATGGCCTCAGAAGAATACCCTTCAAGCGTCTCTGGCGGATGTCTCTGTGGCTCAATTCGCTACAGGCTGACATTTCCATCTGGCCATGACTGGAAGAGACGCGTACGTCTCACTTCCTTTTTCTCAGATCTCACTGTACTAACAATCACTTGGCAGTGCTCAACATGCCAATGCTCCCAGTGCCGTAAGAATGGTGGCTCTCTCATCGCATGGCTTCATTCAGTCCCTGCCTCCAGCGTAGAGTTCACCTCTCAGGCGACGCTATCGCGATACCACGCGTCACCAGAAGCAGCACGGGGCTTCTGTTCCAGCTGCGGCAGCTGGCTCTTCTGGCGTAATGAAAAGTCGGAAAAGATTAGCATGTCCGTTGGAACGTTTGACAAGGACGACCTCAAAATCTGGGGCCGGCAGTTATCGTATTCGGAGGTCCATCTTTGGTCCGAGGATGCGATCGAGGGTATCACGGATCATTTGCCTGGAGAGAAATGGAAGTATGATGATCAAGGAGAAGGGGCTGAGAGGATAGCATGAGTGGCACCACACGCAAGGTGTTTTCTATATATGGTTATATCCTTCATCGTGTGTTTGCTTTAGGATAGCATGGCCAGAAATGGTACCAAGAGTCGTACTGGTGGCAGTGGCAGTGGTGTCGTGAATCATTCCCTTGAAAATGGCTCTTTTCCAACGCCAGGCCAACAGTATAACCGCTGTTTCTGGCCGTATCTGGCCGTATCTGTGCCGTATATCCCGTGGAAACGCCGAATATAAACAAATCTAAATCGAAAGGCTCAATGAACCAGAACCTTTTTAGTCCTCTTCACTAATCTCGCTCTCATCCCCATCGGGGTCTTCTTGTTGGCTGTTCTTCAGGTTTTCGAATGCGTCCTCGAGTTCTTTGGCGAGGTCGACTTCTAGTCCTTCCTCTCCTTCCTCTTCCCCGTCTACATCCATAGGATCCGGCCCATTGTCATATTGGCTACGGTTGTTGACAGGGCTGGGCAGCTTGAACTCAAAATCTGGATCGTCGTCTTCCTCACCATCGGCCTCATCGTCTTCAGACTCGCGCTGATCCATGAATTCATCAAAGCGGCGCACAGACGGGAAGGCAGGCGAGAAGTCAGTCCTACGCGCTGTGTTGGGGTCGGCGCCAGGATACTCGACAAGAAGACCACCATCGTCATCATCCTCGTCCTCGTCCTCCTCTTGAGGGGCTGGTGTACGCTTCTTGGGTTCGGGTCCGGCAGGTTTTGACTGTTTGTTAGATTGAGGTACTGGTAACGAGAGCTCGATACTCCTGGGGGCCTGCTTCTTCTCCGGCTTGCGCTTGATATCCCTCTTCTGTGTGGTGGGTTTGGCGCGTGCCTTGACATTGGATTTGTCGGATGCACTCTTTTCAACATTTGTGTTTACTTTTGATGCGCTATTTGACGCGCTGTCAATGTGAGGATACTGACGACGGAGACTGTCAGCATCGGCATTACCGGGCAGTCGGGTGACGTTCATGTTGAAAGTAGAGTCGACAAGATCGAGGATAAAGGCCTTGCGGCTGGGGTCGAAGTAAAGAACATATTGGCCACTATCTTTATTTCTTGTCCCTGTGAACGCATACTTTGCGTCGTTGTCGGTATATGTGAGATCGTAGGATGCCGTCTTTCCGGGGATGGAGGGTTTTATGCGAGCCAGGTTGGGGGCTGAGTCTGACGAGAGTGTTGGCTTGTGATTGTCTTGGGAGTATTGTAAGTATCATGGCATGACACGTCGAGCTTGGAGGTCAAGGAAGACTCACACTTGATACCGGTGAAAATCTCGTTGGATGTCTTGCCTAAAAGAGCATCGCCGAGGATGACGGGATAGTTGCCCGTCTTTGTCGGATCGATCAGGCCAGCCGCTGCCATAGTTTGATGCGCGACAGGGCGTGAGGTAGCAAGGCGCGAGAGATTGAGGGTATAATGCTGGTTTCGATGGTGAATAGTACGGTAATATGATATGTTTTTCCTGAAGGATATCCAAAATGTTATTGTCTCGAGTCGTTCAAAGCAAGGTTCAAGTTGACGCGCGGGTTGAGAAAAGGGAAATCCGGAGGAGGAGGGTCTGGAGTCTACTGGGGCCGAGTGCACGGGTTCAAAGTGGGGAGACGCCAGCAGGGGGGAGCAGGCCAGTGGGGTAACACTGTAGGGTAAGAGGAGCAAGTGGAACAAATGTTCGTATCTCATCAACGTCGGCGATAGAGTTACGATAGGTACTGTCTATAATATCAACAATCTCAAAGTTGAAATGGGAAATCACGAAGGCAGAGTGAGATATTGCATGCTTTCAGGTCATTAATCCTTTGTTTTGTACTTGGATCCTTCGACCAGGGTCGTCACGAGCTGAGTTAGGTTCCATTCAGAGACCGACTGGCTCACTGTTGTGTTGTGTTTGTGCGTAGCCTGCTGAGGCAGCGAACCAACTTGAACAAAGGGACTCACCAAAGCCCTCATTCAGAGCAGCAGGGAACAAAGCACTCTCAATTCTGCTGCCAAAGCTCATGTGATAAGCCTTGTCAATAGGCATGTTACTAAGCATATACTGTCCTAGATTATGCGAGTTGCCAAACTCCGTGCCTCCAATGAATAGCCTTAAAACCCGAGCAGCCGATTCTTAGGTAGTGAGTTGGTAGGTTCGTGACACATCTCACAAATAACCTCAGTGTCGCCGTTGCATGAGGCAGTCTCTGTTCTAACTTCACGCTGGATGTGACGATAGAGCGTTGATTTAGGGATAGTAACTCTGCTGAGTTAAATCTGACTGCGTCTTGGCCCTCGCAATCTGCGGCCTCCTCAAGATCCGTGACCTGCTTTCTGTCTTTCCAAACCTCGGGGCTCTCTCAAGCCATCGTCAGCAGCTGTCTGGACTTGCCATATGGCCGAATCTTTCGGCACTTTTGATTCGCGCGGTCCATAATCAAGGGCTTCTCTACCTTTCAAACGAGTTTACGGAAGTCATATATATCACTTGAAATGATATACGTAGATCTAAGAAGAATTCTTGGTGAGCTAAAAGGGGTGTCGCAACTCGCAAACATCCCAGGGGAGCTTTTTTCGTACTAGCAAAAACATGTAACATGGCTTTATCCGAAACTAGGTGTCCTTCTGTTCAACTTGTCTACATCCTGCTCATCATCTATTTATCCAAAGCAGGACGTTTTGAGAGCAACATAAATGGATCGTCAGTTGGCTGGTTCAACAAGAACGGGATGCTTCCAGTATGTTCGACGCCTGATGTGAAGTGTGCCTCAGCAGAAGATCAGCATGCACACCGCCAGAATCTGTCCAGGGACCACAAGAGCGATGGGATAAAGTCGAAGACATAGAAAATCAGCTTTGATCTCACAGCATAGTATACTATGGGGCGATCAAGATAGCTGTGATGGCCTTGTAATTTTTTATGTACCGTGGTATTCCTGTTCTTCGTGACATCAGAGAATACAGAAATGTCATAAGGATGATACTGAAATCTCTCGACAATCAAGCCGGCTTCCTCTGTGAAATATTACAAGCTGTAGAGAGCAGTCGAAGTCCGGTTGACAGCCATCCAACGTGGTTCAACTACAGGGACGGGAGAGTACTCGCAACAGACTCCTAGCAACATCTGAGCTATGGATAGATCTATCCCCCTTCTTCTAAGTGATTTAATAAAGGAACAGTCTCTAAAGCCTGCAGCCCACCACATAAATTGGCCACAGGCTTTCCATACTAATTCACCTATACATAGGCCATTCAAGCTTAAGTGAGAACGTTTGACTCCACTGACCTTTCATCTCGGGTAGTCAAGCATCCAAGTTCTTTGATACCAGAGTCAAGCAATATAGTGACGTTGTCTTGCCTAGGAATGCTCGAGGCCTGCCAGGATCTGGACAAGAAGCTGAACAGCCAGAGCTCCAGTGGTTACAGAAAGCTGTTTGGCAAACACACAGACTCGGCTGGGAACAGTACCAAGTGCCAGTGTTCATATGGCTGTTTTGGCTAAGCGGTTTAGTTTTGATAGATCTTTGGTGTGTGAGAAGATCCCAAGTGCTTTGGTTTTAAGTTCATGCATGTTCCGGATCGTAATCTCCTAGTTTGTGGCTGATATGAGAACTCATGTTCGATATACAGAGTAGGTCGGCGAAGTTCACAAGTCTCCATCAATTCTGATTTCCTTATGCAAGGTGGCAGAGCAACGCCGGCGCACCGACATTCGGCATTTCCTTTGTTCCTTTCCCTTACTTGCGTCTGAATCTTCCATACTCACGTACTCAATACTCTTCTTCTCAAGACGCATTGGCTATAACAAGCCAAGTTAGTGCGCGGAGTCGCATATATGAATGAAACCAGGAACCACGTCGGAGCACTACACAGACTACTATAGCCGACGTCGGTCATGCTGGCAAACATCGAGATCCCTCTTCGGCCTATTTCTGATCTGCCCTGTCTGCCTCAATGGTGCATTGCTGAGACCCGTGTGCTAGTGACCGGCTGACACGAATAGATGACAGACATCCAACATCCGCTGGTGATGAGTCAAGACATCGATCAACAATAGTGCACGCCCTCCTGTACCATTTGCTCGGGGGGCTGGCGTTGATCATAATGCCGGCATCGAGCCTTGGACGCGGAAATGCAGATGCGCGGAGTTTTACGATTCAGAACAGCCCGAATACCGTGCTTGCTCCCGAACAGATATGTATCATTGAGCATCCGAGTGCCTTGTGCACTGTAGCAAGGGGGTTAGTGAGAAGCCAGCTGTCGGCGATGGGCTTCGGGGATCGTCGATCCGACGTCCATCACTCATGCAGCCCGCTTTTGTTCAAGGACAAGCGACCTGCAGGGATATAACAGAACAGCGAGTCTAGATGTCCATCATCTCAACCGCGATGCTGAGTGGCCACGAAAGGTCGAACAAAGGTGGCATTTCTTGTCTCGAACCTACACATGCCTATTCGTTGGTTTATATCAAGTTTGGCAGTAAATCGTATCCGCTGAAACTAGAGAGTTCAGCTAAACCAGACCTAATTTCTGGATGGTTACTTCAGTTTCCCTCCTTGATCTCGTCTCATCCTCCCTTGTAGTCCTGGCAACGTGATTGGAAGGCGAGCGTGTTCAGGCTTCACATCTCCCGCCAAGTTTATGACTCGAATACAGAGTAGCTCGACTACGGTATAGACTTCAAACCCGTAAGCCATTGACTAATGATAGCAGTTTTTAGCTCCCGTGAGCTTGTTCTTGGGGGAAACTCAAGAGCATAGCCCCCGCCAATCGACTTTTAGTGTTGACCTTCAAATGGTGTCGGTTGGTAGAGTGGTCGCAGCTACTGGGGGTCGGTCCCATTGAACGGTGGGCAAAAGAACACTTGTGCTAATTAGTCCTCTTGCATGCATATTATGCACATTATGCACATTGCACATCATCTGCAGCCATCACTAGTCCGGGCAGAAGGGCTGAGCGAGAACTCGCGATACAGGCACCTGAGCTTTTGGTCAAGTGTATTAGCACAAGTTACATTGTCGTCTACTGACCGCAAGGATTGCTCGAAGTCAAGACTGACAGCCTTTATTGCGAGTCCCAGACATCCATACCCATTCCCATGCCGGGTTACCCATCTGCCACCTCCCCTTACTGCTCCGAGTCTCAGACTTCACTTGGTTATACGATACATCATACAACAGCTGAACAACGACAAACTGCGGCACGCCCTCACCGGACAATAAGAGCTTGAAACGGACCCGATCTCATCCAAAGGTTTGCCGAAACAGCAAAACTGAACCCTTGCGTAAAGGCTATCTGCTCTTTGAGATTGTCGCCCCGAGACATGCGGGTGATCTGCCGTCAAGGGATATCAAGATCTGCGCTTGTCACAAACATTTGACATTCTCATCTGACACAACTTCAACCATTGATCGAATATCCCGAGATTCGTCACATTGCGGCTGCATATACACCTGCACGATGCTCACCGCTGCCTCCTCTGCGGCTCACGAACAGGAGAACGGATGACTGTTTGACATTCCCCGAAGGGTCGTGGGAGTACGGAACTGACGTCGCCCAGACCAGACAGGTAGGCGGACAGTTGGGAGATGAACAGGCGACGATCGTTGGTTCTTTTTTTTATTTATTTTATTTATTATTTATTATTTATTTTTATATAAAAAAAAAAAAAAAAAAAAAAAAA
>VYWZ01003088.1:0-13381 GCA_008711595.1 Fusarium xyrophilum
TGCTGTTTACAGCTCAACAGCTCCTTTCCAGTGGGAGCCTCATGGACCAAAACCCCAGGTGCTTCGTAAGTCGCGTTGTCCAGAGCTTGATGCGGAGGTGCACCAGTCCCGTCAACTTCAGAAATTCCAGTCGACTTTGCATCCAGCTCTGGCTTTTCAAATCCATCTGGATCTGTTTGGGTAATGTTTGGTGCTTGTCACTTCTTGCGTCGGTAGAGGAAGAAGCCCGCGAGGAGAAGGACTAAAGCATAGAGACCGATGCCTGCGCCAATGCCGGCTTTTCCAGCGGCTGCAAGACCCGTTGAGTTTGTTGTTTCTTGTGATGATTCAGGCGTTGAAGTGCTAGCGTTTAAATTTGCCGTTGATGTTTCGTTGTCCGCGTTGATGAAGAATAAATTACTTTGCAGCATGCTTACATCGCTACGATCCGACACGCCGTAAACCATCATTGTGAATTGCGAGTCGCCAACGTCTAAATCCATAGGTGTTGTCCCGGTGTAGTTCATGTATGTATGTGTCTGTGCAATTTGGGTCCCATAATCTCCAGTCGGAGGAAGGGCAGTCAAAGGTCTTGTTGTCTTTCCTCAATCAGCAGTGTCTTCGTGATATCAGCCAATACGAGACTTACCAAATATCACTATGGGCTTTAGATCGTCTGGATCTGGACCAAATTTGCCTGTACACCACCTCAACTATAACTTCACTTTGGTGCTCCCTCCACTCCATGTTCCGTTGACGTCGCGCCCGGCTCCCCAGCCTGCCATCTGTGTTTGTCCACGCACCCAAGTTTTGCCTTCACCAGGCCAAAGAAATTGATCCTCAATGGTCGCGAACTCGCACCAGCCATCTTCTGTTTCGCCATCATCGTCTCGTCGTCGTAGCCCGTTCGAGAAGGGCATTTTGACCGTCGAGAATTTGAACAAGCTGGTGGGTTTTGCAATGGAACCTGAAGGATGGAAATTCGAAATCTTTAATGCATTGACTGATGGGGGGCATTTTGGGCCGACGTTACCATAACAGCTTTATCGAAATAAGGACCTGTCTCGTCTTGAATCCTTCAGCAGCCTGGCGAATCGGGCTTTGCGCTGTCCTCTCGCTTAGGGTCCTGGCTGCGATCCTTCAGGGATATCCTTGAAGCATCGTATCGTCTAATCGTATATTCTTGAATGGAGTTTTGGGTCCTTTTGCTACGCATTGACCATGAGCCAACAGGGCTTAGACAGTTCCAAGTTTTCATTCTGATTTCCAATTCTTATCAGGTATTTATATCTAGCCACTAAACCCGACCGACGGACTATATCGGGGTTTGACATCCTTTACCTCCTAAGTTCGGCCAGACATTCCAACATACAGGTAGTATATAATTGCACTCCCCCCTGATCAGGCACCGACGGAGCTGGTCTGATTCGTCCCTTCCCCGCGTTCGAACCCATGCAAGAGGGGCGAAACAAAGGACCATTCACCGTGATTGAATTGGTGTCTGCTTTCCAATCAATATGCCGTCTCTTTCAAATCACTTCTCCTTATTCCAAGAGGCAGCTCAAGTTAATAGTGAGGCCCGTCCCTCAACAGCAGTGGTCATGCCATTCAGCTCTTGTTCACCGCTATCGGATGGGTCATCCCATCCTTCGCGCTGATCCTTCGGCACCCTGACAAACAAGATATCCAAAGCCAAGCCAAGCACTGCCAGGCCGGCAGCAGAGTACAGAGCTGCCCTGTATCCCCTAACCTCATCGCCGTTGCTCGTTCCAATCGCTGTCTCAGTCGTCCCAGCAAAGCCTTGACCTAGACTGTTTCCATAAAGATTAAGGGTTCCGATGAGACTGCTCGCCACGCCTTGTTGACGACGGCTGACGCTATTACTCGCGATGACTTGCGCGGCAACGTATACCAAGTCGGGGCAGAAACCGTAGAGAATCATACCTGGGAAAACCTGCGCCCAATATGTTTGTTGCACCGGCATGGTCGCGAGGAGGATATTGCCGACCAGCGTGACGATCACACCGATCGCCATGAACCATTGTGCTGCAACGCGGGGGGTTAGCCATGCTGCGAAGAACACGGCGAGAACAGAGCTTAGTCCGAATGGGACACAATTAATGCCAACTTGGGTGACAGATAGTCCGCGTAGGGAGATACTGCCAACTCGTCGAGTACCAGAGACCGATCCCAAATGCCATGTAGCTCTGTCTGATATGTTAGTGCATGAAACGCTAAGAGAGGCCCGACAGTGGCAACACGTACCAGAAGCACAACAAATACCAAAGCGGTGAAAGTCGGCGCTTGAAAGACTGACAACGGCATGACGGGGTCTTTGGCATAGCGCTTTTCCCATTCCCAGAACAGAAAGGCCAGGAACATTACTACAGAAAGAACCAGTAGGGCTATCTCGTAGGGCGCGTTCCATCCAGCTGATGGCGCTTGACTACGATGGTCAGTTACAGATGAGACTGTCAAGGCCAAGTTGTACTTACTTGCATATTACGTTGAAAAGAAGTAAGCTTCCGAGTCCAAGGATGATTCCAGGAATATCGACGTGTCCTCCTTTATCAGCCGGTGTTTCCTTGGGCATGAGATACGCCAACCACGCCAGATCAAAAGCCGCAATACCAGCACTAACACAATCGTCAGTCATCGCTCAGCACGGTAACCGAACACTTAGATAAGAATAAAAAGCCACATCCAATTCACGTAGTCGATAAATACACCCGCTACTAGCGAGCCGATCATTCCCCCCAGAGGCGGCGACGCTGCAAAGAAACCCAGAACGACGTTTCGTGAACGACCTGGTGGAACCATGGTGGTGATAATTGATACGGCATTGGGCATGAAGATACCTCCACCAACACCGGTCAAAGCGCGCATGGTGATGAAAGAGTCATAAGTTTTGGTGAAAGCATTGATGAGAGAGAAGAGGGTGAAGATTGCACAGCCGAGAAGGGTTAGTTGAGAGTGGCCGTACATGGCGCCTAGTCGGCCTGTCACTAAGACGAATGCACCTCGAGTGAGTCTATAGAGATCAGCACCGTATACGATACGAAAGTGATGGGGTATAGACCCACGGGTAGGAAGCCACCATCCAGTTCGCTCTGCCGGGCCCTGATTCACGACCCAGATCTTTACTGAGAGCGAGACCGCCGACGATCGTGGTACAATTGGACATAAACTCGAGGAAAAGTGAGTGAGTAATTCACCAATATGAAGGGACTTATCGACATGGTTAAATTGCCTGAATCATGTTTGCACACACCAGCAAGGAGATGATGAGTCGACGTGATGCAGGGTCAGCTTCAAAGACTCGCCCGGCACGACGGGTCGCTGGGAGGTCTTCATTCTGACTCCTGTTTCGGAGGGAAATTGTCTCGAAGGGAGCCTGCAGAGCTGTCTGTGTCGTCGCCATCCTGGAATGATCAGTCTTGGTTGATGGTAGAAAGGTTTGCGTCGTGGGATTTTGTAGTGGTAGATGGCTCAGTCATCAGCCGCTTAAATTATTCGGCAAAACAAGTCAGCAACCGATCTGCGACTGCATCGCCGTATCAGACAACGTTAATGCACCTCCGCTCTTCACTCAATACTACGTCCGTCATATGTCGTTAGATGATTGCATGGCGTTGGCCAATTCCTAATCGAATGTTTTTTGCCATTCAAAAACAGGCCTACTCGACCAATCCAATGCCTGCATCATTATACTTGACTTCAACAATACTCTCGGGGTCCACAAGGAGCAGAAATGCACAAGAATGATCGATCAATATTTGTTCATAAATGTCAGGCGAAAGCTAAAACTTTCCGTGAACTATCGTCGTAGCTAGAATCATAATCATAACCAGGTCTCATCGTATGCATCTAGAACAGGTCAACGTGACACTTGCGCGTCAACGGAATATCCGCAGTAAACACGAGCTTCTTGTTCTCAGCATCATAATCAGCATGCTCCGTACCGTGAGGCTTAGATCTGACGCCCAACACAGTAATAGTCTCAATACCAACACCAGCATCATACTCAAAAGTGCCATCAAAGCTCAGCTCGCCCTTGCTGTACTTGAAGTCGATCTCAGAAGCTGTGTCCTGAACAACAGACTTACCGTCATCAAGATACAGAGAGCCCTCGGCCTTTCCGTCGAGGCCCGGGGCGATGACAAGGTTGAAACCCTTCTGGCGGAGAGTCTTGGTTGTGTTGGCGCTCTCAACGCGCTGGGGGTAGATGAGGCCGCCCTTGTAGTGGACCATGATGTCGGTGAGCTCGACTTCGGCGGACTCGTACTGAGCCTTACCACGGACGGGCTTGCCGGTGGACCACTCGTAGAAGATATCGTCAGGGAGGTAGTACTCGAGCTTGGTGCTGTTCTCCTTGGTGACGGGGCTGACGAGAATGCCATCGCCGTAGAAGAACTGGAGGTCGATGGAGTAGGTGTTCTTGTCCTTGGGGTAGTTGAAGAACATTGGGTTGAGAGTTGGAGAGCCGGTCTGATTCTGCTTGTAGATGGCGGTGTAGATGTAGTCAACTGTTCCTGTTAGCGATTGTTTAAGTAGGGGGCGACGATGACTTGCGGAGCTGGTATCGAATAGATATGCCGTTGCGGGCAGCCTCAGTGACCTTGGGCCAACGGTAGAACTCCTGAGACTGAGAAGTAATATCGGCGTGGTTACGGAAGAAAGTGTAGAAACTACCAAGGGTTGCCCATCGCGCGCAGAGGGTCTCGGTGACATTACCACCGAATCCACAGACATCAGCACCGACAACGGGGATCTGGTAGATAGAAGCGAACTGCAGGATCTGAGAGATAGAGAAACGGTACTGATCCCACTGAGAAAGGTTATCACCAAGCCAGTGCGAAACATCCTTGCCAGATCCAGCAAAGGTGCTTCGAGTAATGACAAGAGCACGCTCGTCAGGGCGTCGCGAGCGCATAGCGTTGTGAGAGTGAGAAGACATCTGAGCACCATACAAGTTGTGCGTATCATACTGAACGTAATCTCCGCTCTGGACGAGATCAGTGTCTGTGGTGCTATCAGCCAGTGTAGGTCCAGCGCCGTTTTGGATCATGTAAGGAGGCTGGATGAGCTCTCGGTCAGGAAGACCCTTGCACTCGTCAGGACCGCAGCCAGAACCAGTACTCTTGCCGTTTTGCCAGCCGTGGCCGGGACGTCCGTACTCGTTCTGGCCCCAGACCTTGCGGGTAGCTGCCCAGCGGCCAACACCGCGTTCGCGAGGAGTAGTGCGGACTTTGACGGAGCGCCTGGTGGTCTTGGCGACAGCAGTGACTCCGCGCTTGGTGGAGCGGTCGGAGGGGGGTTGGAGACTCTCGGGAAATCCGGGGATGCGAGCGGGAGGGCCGTCTCGAACGGGAGGAGCCTTGGGAGGGTCACTGTCGAACTTGGCGAAGTTCTCGGGAGTTGTGTTGTTGCCGGGATAAGGGCGGTTGAAGAAGTTGGCGGGCTCGTTCATATCGATCCAGAGAGCATCGATGTCAGGACCATGCTCGCCGTCGAAGAAGTTCTGGAAGAGCTCGTTCCAGTACTGCTGAGAGTTGGGGTTGAACCAATCCGGGAAGACACTGGGTCCAGCCCAGACAACGCCTCTGTAGTCTGAGCCATTAGGCTCCTTCATGAAGGTATCGTACGTGAGACCGCTGGCGAGAGCTGGGTTGGGCTCCATGTCGTACACAGCGGGGTCAACCATGACGATGTAGTGCTGATCGCGAGCGTGGATAGTGTCAACGAGATCCTTGTACTTATCAGCAGGGAACCTCTCCGGATCGATAGTGAAGATACGACGACGGTCCATGTAGTCGATATCAGTCCACATAGTCTCCAGCGGGATCTTAGCAGCTGAGTAATTGGCTACCACGCCAGCAACTTCGTAGACATCACGGTATCCATATCTGCACTGATGGAAACCAAGACCCCAGTAGGGCGTCATGAGAGGAAGGGTGGTGATCTCAGCGTACTGCTTGGCGACGTCGCGGGGTGTGGGGCCAGCGATGAAGTAGAAGTCGAGAACACCGCCGATGATGTTGTACTCTAGGAATTGCTTGCCGTCCTTCTGGTCGATGAAGACATCCATGCCGTTGGAGTTGAGGAGGAAGACACCGTGGGTACCGCCCTTGCGGTGGTCAAAGTAAATGGGGTGAGCTCCATACAGGTTCTGTCCGTTGGGGCAGCTGAGAAACGTTAGCAATCAAACAGAACTGGTGAGAAACGTAGAGTGGCTTACCCATAAGCATCGCGAGTGTAGATCGTGCGGGTGTAGTTGGTGGCATTGAGCATGAAGGGATCACTATGCTCACCAAGGCCGTAAAGATGAGGCCTCTCGGGAAGCTTCGTCTTGAGGTACAAGTACTGACTCTCGAAAACAAGCTTGCTGCCCGAAGTGTCAAAAAGCACCTCCCCAGAGTCCTTCCTCGTCACAGTGAACGAAACGGGATCCGCCTTGACGTCAAACTTGAGCTTCGAGTTCTTGGGTGAAGCCCACTGCCCATAACCGGGACGAGGGAAGACATCATCAGGGACTTGGTAAACGGTGTTGTTCGTGTCCAGGATCTTGACGTGCAGACGATCCTCAGTCTGATACTCAACCTCAAGCTTCAGCTCGGGGAGATCAACACCAAAAACGTCGCAGGCCTGTCCCGCAAGAGACAAATCAGCGTAGAAGCCAGATTTGGTCTCCCGGTGGTCGGTAGCTTTGTAACCGGGACATTTGGAGAGATCCTTCTCGAAGAGGTCCCTGCGGGGTTTGTCAAGGTCTTCAACGCCAGCCTTGCTCTGCGCAGAAGCAGTGCCAAAGGCGACGGCCGAGGTGAGCAGCGTCTTGAAGAGCATGATGGAGATGAGAAGAGCTGGTTGCTGAGCAAGAAAAGGCATCAAGCCATTCTGCTGTGTTACATATAATGATTCGTTCTTGGCGCTGTGAGTCTCAATCGTCTCGTCATGATGCATGCGACCTTGCAGGGCGGCAGAGTCTCCGCCGCTCAGGAACAGGGCGAGGGCGACTCCGTAGAGAAAACCCGGTGTCACTGTCATGATTGCCGCGAAACCCTTGGAGAAAGCAGCCAAGCTTGAGCTAGGTTATGGCCGAGAAAAGAGCCGGGACCAGGTTTTTCGTTGCGTGATGCTGTGCAGGGATACTTTGATCTTCGAGGGGCGGGGTTGAGTCTTCCCCGGGTTTCTTCTTTTACAGAAGGTCAGTCGACTAGTGGTGATGAATTATGATGGTTAAACTGATCGATCGGCTGGGTGAGCAACGGTCGAACATGGGATTGGTCCAATGTCGGGCCGGACACTATGCATAATTGAAGAAGTTCGTGAGTGCATTGTGGAACGGAGCGTGGTTGCTTTGGGTAGTTAATGATTATGGTTTGAGTGTGGCTACGACGAAAAGTGGGATGGATGTACTGTTGTTTGATGATGATCCGAGACTAACGCTGCATCGCACATGTCCGATTGTAATCTGTTAGTGGCATATCCTTGCCATCCAAAGGTACACACAGCCATTGATTGCATCACCACTCCCTCTTGTTCCCGATCATTGGGTTGACTTCGGTCTGCACTGCTGCAGTTCATCTGATGATCGGAGTAGCACGACTGTGGATGGCTTCACGGCGGAACTTTTGACCATGCTCCTGTCGCTAGCAAGATCGAGTAATAAGTTGATGGGATGACTACAGCTTGCGAGTGGGATAAGGCGGTTGGAAGCCTCGGCTACGGAATGACCGGGTAGATGCGGGCTCGAGGTACAGCCTGTGTGGTAGGGAACACATTTCTCGGGTGTTTGTCCTGTGCTCTTGTTGGATCATTTACGCTGGAACATGCTTATCCTTTTTGTGGATTGGTTTGACGATAATCATCGTTATCTATACGATGTCAATTGCATTAACCTCTCTGAACTGATGGCTGGTGGCGGTTGAGTCTGACCAAGCTTGAATCAAGCTTATAGTTATTTGGCTTTGTGCGACGGCCCGGCAAGTGATATGATATATCATGTGCGAGGCAGCAACAGAACCTCTCATCCTATAACTTGTGCATGCCATTTTATCAAGTCGGTGCCAGAAACTAGACACCGCTCATAGGTTGTGTTTCCAGGCATCAGCTTCTTGAAATTGAGGATACGCTGTCCATCTCCCATCTCGTGATGTCGCAGGCAGCAATGAAGCCCAACGAATTACAATCCATCGAGTCGAGTCGCATTGACCCACTCTGCTTACGCTCACCGATTGTCAAACCTCAGCCATGATCCATCTCAATGAAATGCCAAAAACAGCAAAAGAAATGGCACAAGCGACACAAAACACCATCACAAAACTTGAGATAGTCGGGAACACAGACAGCTCGTATCCTTTGATCATCTTCTTCCACGGCTCAGGCGACTCCTGCGCGTCTTGGGCTGCCTTGGCAGAACTTCTTGGACCCGCATACGAGATTCTGCTCTGGGATAGGCAAGATCCATATGTCAGGACCGATATCGCCATCTCAGAACTGTCCAACTTTCTCGACAGCAGGGAAACGCCAGAGCAATATGTGCTGATCGCACATTCATACGGCGGCACCTTCGCAAGGCTATTCCTCGAAGCGAGACCGCACCAAGTCGCAGGCATAGTCCTCGCCGAAACGGGCGCAGAACCAACAATAGACGCCCAACTCGAGCAAAGACAATACGATAAGAAGGTCTTGGGGAACAAACCACTGGTCGTCATTCGAGGCAACACGCTGAAATGGAAGCAGCTACAGTATGATCAAGCCATCGCTGCAGAGCAAGACCTCGCCAGTCCAACCCTGCTGATACAGAAGAAGCTTTTGGACGCGATGGACAAGGAAGATGAGAGGTTGAAGAAAGCGCAGCTGCAACTCTCTAGGAATAATCGTTATGTGCATATTCCTGATGTCAGTCACGATGTGATCATTGAGAAGCCCGAAGCTGTGAGGGAGGCTGTTTGTTGGGTCATGGAGCATTTGCAGATGAATGAAGATGGGGTGCGAGAAGAAGATATACCAGTGCGCGTAGCAGAAGAGCGCGAGACTGTTGTCGTCAAGAAGAGCTTTGGGGATAGGTTGAGAGGAGCGAAGAAGATTTTTTTGCGCGGAAGCCTGCTCAAGCTGATCAAGAAGTCAGACAAGTGAGAGACGATATGAAGGGTACTTACTGGTCGAGTAATTCGATATTGAAGGGAAGTGTAGCTAGATACAGATTGTGTAGGGATGAACTGATAAAAGAAGATCAAGCCAGCAGAATGTACAAAGAGGATATATCAGAGTAGATGGGCGGAGAACGAATTCAAATGCTTCTTCGAGAGAGTGAAACAAACAATATATCAGTAAGCGAAATATTTCATGATCAATAGGCAATATCCCTGTCCGAAACAAGTAAGGAAAACATCTACCGCCATCTACCGCCATCTCAAGCCTTGATAAACCGGAACCCAGTGGCGTCGCTCTCAACCGCTCCATCGTTGATCAGTGTTCCATCACTGCCGACTCTCACATACTTCCCATTACTAGCTGCTTTGATAGAATAAACACCCTGGCTCTCGCCAATCCTCTGACGAATGATGAAATGCTCCCAAGTATCAGCAATTGCGCGAACTGCCGAGAGCGAATAGGTGCCGGACCGATCCGCCGTCACATACTGCTTGTTGCTAGTGAGCTGCAGAGTCCCAGCGTTGGGAACATGGGCACTGGAGAAGGTATTGGCGTAGTTGGACGAGTTGCTTGATGCAGAGAGTTGGCCGCCGTTGGCTGCGCATACGATGTATCTGCCTGATGTGGCTTGGATCTTGTAGTCTCCGTAGGGGTTCGCTGGCAGGGCCCCGCAGATAGGCTGGCCGTTGAGATTGGGACGTGTGCCGATGAAATATAGTTCGTTCGTGTATGTGTTTCCAGAGCCTGTAATCGGAGATGTGTCAGTTCACTCTTCAAGTCACCAAGTGTTATCTGGACGCACCCCAGTCGCTCAGGTTGGCACTCCATGTAGCGGCTTCTTGCGGCTTGGCGTTGGCATAGGCGGCATAGATGACAGATTTCCTGCTTTCTTAGTTCTTAGTGAGGCAGAGGCCAAGATCAATATACATACCATGAGTCGGCATATGAGGTATTGGTTAATTCCGGCATTGTATAGGCGAAGACGTTGTTGACCCACTCGGCGTCATACATAACCTGCCATCCCACGTAAGCCACCACCATCAGACTCGGTGAAGGCACTCTTACCTCGTTGACAGGCGTGACAGGAAGAATCTGAATCGCAGCTATCTGCACCTTCTCAGGGCCCCAGAACAGCCAAGCCCCCGTCTGCCAGTCCATCACATTGCCGACAGTAATCAGATCCCTGAAGTTGGCCTCGGGATAAGGGTTCGCGGGATCATCTTTACTAGCGCTAGGATACAAGTGCCAGTATTTCCTGGCGGCCTGCTGTTCTATAGCGAGCAACAGTCTAGCGAAGTCGGCGTGCTCCTGATCGAGCGCTACT
The DNA here is from genome assembly GCA_008711595.1 of Fusarium xyrophilum. Taxonomy (NCBI): domain Eukaryota; kingdom Fungi; phylum Ascomycota; class Sordariomycetes; order Hypocreales; family Nectriaceae; genus Fusarium; species Fusarium xyrophilum. The sequence continues at coordinate 10,460 of VYWZ01003088.1, forward strand.
GTGGCCCAGAGCACGGCACCGTAGTAACCGTTGACAGCCTCGCCGATGGATTCTTGATCGCGGCTACCAGCTCCGTTGGCAATGCCAGATGCCCATGAGTGACCGGCATACCAATCTAGACAGCGTGTGATGGGGAAGAAGGGATCGTCCGATGAGGGGTTGATGATGTCTCTGTCGGGCATTGGTCAGCACTCAGCACCAGTCTTGACAGGGTCATAGGCAGGACCAGGTGAACTTACCGAGCAAAAAGGGTCACATATTCTCTGTGCTGATTCAGCCAGTCCGGATCGTACTTGGCGATCACTGCAGCGATGTGAAGAAAGTAACCGTAGTGAAAGTGATGATCGTTGAAATAGCCGTTACCGTAATCGACCCAGACATTTGTTGCACCTTCTTTACTGACGACACCGCCCCATGTGGTCTCATAAGCAGGTAGATCCTTGTTCGTGGCGCTGAACCAGCCTTCGAAAGAGGCTCTGATGTACTTGATGACGGGGTCGACAAGATCTTTGCGTCCGACGTGGTCACTGCATAAAAGTCAGTCTGAATTCACCAAAGATGCCATCGGTGAGAAACGTGCGCTATCAGCGCTAGGCGTGACTTAGCAGCGAGTGTGCCTCCCCAGAAGTAGAAGTCGTTTGGTGCAGGAGCGTTGGAGGGGTCGAGCTGGTCGACTTCGTACTTGAGACCGTTTACGACTGATTCCTTGCAAGAGGGATCGACGTGGCGCGGGGCATTCCAAGTTATCGAAGTCAACTTGTACGTCAGCCGCCAGGTGTGTCCGAGCGTTGGGTACATCCATCCCTGAGATGCTCAGCGGTCATGGAAAGTTTGATGGAGATTCAGGCTGCTTACCTTCAACGTCAGATAGCTCAGCGATGACGGGTCTGGGGAGTTGGGACTCTGAAGCACCTCGCGATGATGAGGCCAGGTGAGCATCAGTAATTTGCCAGCACCCTTTGTCTGCCACCTGAAAGTCACCGTGCCTGAACCGCCATTGATGGAATAGTCTTGAGACACGGAGATGGGATATACTCTTGAATGGACGTCCAAGAGTCTCCGATGGCTGAGATCTCCGAGCATAACCAATCGCAAGATGCCGGTGAACTTGGTATCTGCAGTAAGGGTTCCTCTGTTCCCATTCTCAGCTTTGGCGATGAGCTTGATGGGTGAGTCTGAATAGATCAGATACGTGGTGCCCTTTGTGTCGATGACAGTAAACTTGTTGCCTTGCCCGCTCGCTAAAAGTTCATTTGTCGCGGTCAGTATATGTTCATAAGTTTGCTCTCGAATTTGAACTACTCACCTGTATCGCCACCGCCCAAACTTTGCCCATTGAACAACTTGATACCTCCGTTCAGGGTTGTCAGCAACGGCGTCGCAGACTTGTATTTGAAGGTCATATACGGCGAACCCGGTACAAGATATGCTGCCATAGATGAGTTGCCCTGAAAATACTCAACAGTCACCGTCTGAGTGTCGAAAGCCGTTGCTTTGTGGCCATCAAATCCTCCACTATGTTCGCTGAATGAAGCCCGCCAGTCTAGCTGAGTCGGCACTTTGACAGAAGTCCCGTCGAAATCGCGATTTTGGCCGATTCCAAAGCAAATACCGTTTCCATCTAGCGACGATTCGTATGGAAACGGACCCGCTGCCGTGCCCTTTCCGGGAGGCGCAGCATATGGAGCCCACCATCCGTTGGTTGGATACTTGCTTGGGATCAGCCAGCATGCCAGTGTTAGTCGCGAAGCATAGATAGATTGACTCACAGGCCCTTTGACAGCTTTGAAGAAAGAGCTTAAAGGGGGAGCATCGGTCTGAACAGTCCCTCCTGTCAAGATGTCGGGGTTACTGGTGCCGATAGGGCCAAGCGAAGCACGGTTGGCCAGCTTAACGGTCCCAGCCAGTGACTGGGATACCAGCAGCAGAAGAGGTAGTAAATCTTTCATCTGGTTGGAAGGTCTATGATTCGAGACGTTGCTTTGTTGAGGTTATTGTTCTGCTTCCTCATTCTCGCTACACTCATCAGTTTATATAACTGTTTGCTAGACACCTTCTTGTACCTCTCTCTTTAGGGTGGGTTACGGAAGTCTTGATTCCAGGGTGAGACATCTTCCTCAGTCTATAGAATCCTTTATCGGCCCTACTGCAAGGTTGTAGCATTCCTAAACAGAGCTGGGTAGTGCATATGTCCTGACTCCAAGACATGCCCATACCACATGAAACAGCCGAATGTAACCTTCGCCCTCTCTCAATAGAACAATGAGGTTTTCATTTGATATGAAAGATTAGAAGGAATGAGAGACGCAACCGAGTACAACATTGTTATCGTTGACTATCTAGTAATTATGACTATTCGGATAAAGTTACCGGAGGATGAAGCTTAAGGTCAGATTTGAGGGACACCACTGCTCCACTACAATGTCTCGAGGCCGCTGCTGCCAGCATCTTCGGACTGCTTTCTCGGCACTCGGCAATACTGCCCTTTATCAACAATAGTTTACTGCCTTCCATCTTTCTCCAGGTTGTGTCTAATAAGAACCTGGGGATGTAGCCTGGCTCGTGTATGGGGTCCCCGCAAACACCAGCCAACCATGGAGGTCGGAGCGTACAGCGCGGGTATATGCCATGGATAAAGTTGGGAATCAAGCCTCAAAGACGAGAGATTGAGGATATGCTCCTGTTCGGTCGATTGATGGGAACGGAAGACTGCGCTCTGGCGCTGTTTGTCGACGGCCTGCTGGAGAAGTTCCAAGGAGACCGGAAACCAGATTTGAGCACAACAAGAAAATTTATTGTACTTAAAGCAGAGACACGGTCCCTTTATGTAGGATGTGGTATGAACTGTCGGACCTTGCAGTATCAGCGCGGGCTAACGATCGGATTTGCGGATGACTTTTTACTAGTGCTTAAAAAGCTTAT
>VYWZ01003089.1:0-18189 GCA_008711595.1 Fusarium xyrophilum
ATAGTATATATTCTATAGTTCCTTTAATAATTTATAGTTAACTACTAGGACTAGACTAGCTTATATAATTAGCTATAATTCAAGGGGGTAATTACACTACCAGGGGGGATTGATAATTAACCCGTAAAACAAGTTCTTGCCCTGGCAGAGGTGCGTTGTCCCCTCTTAACATTCATCAATCCATGAATTGGATGCTGTTCCTCATTGGATCCAGATGATCCATTTGATCCATTGCCCATGTGTGTGATCGCCCGCGCGTCCACCGCACCTCATTAACCTCTACTAGGTAGGTAGGTAAAACTATCCAATGCGTCAAGCTACAGCATAGCGCCTTGCATATTTTAGTTAGTCGACTGACGCCTGAAGGTGCGCCAAAACGCCCTGTGCCTCGTGCCTTGTTCAGAAAGAGTCGCGGTGACGTTGGCAGTGACACTGACAGCAAAGTGATGCGAGCCATGTTTGCCGGAATAAACCTCAATCGTGCACGCCATTTGGCTCCTCTTTTCCAAGCATTCACTTCTCCTTCGTTTCCTTTTTCTCTTTTTTCCATTTCCCCCTTGTTCCAGTCCCTTTTTATTTATTTCTTAGATCCAATCAATCAGCAACGCTAAACTTGGACCCCCGATCTCTGTTGTTCTCTGTAGCTGCTACTTATCTACCTTACTGTGCAGCTTGCCTTGGCGTCTAATCAGAGGCTTACAAAGGTCCACACCAGCTTCAGCCTGGAGCTCTAGACTACTCTCCACCGTCAAACTCACCCGTTGTTACTCTGCTTTTGGCACTACCGTGCCAAATCCATCACTACCGACAACCTCGAACAATTATCCGGAGTTCACCTTCGCCTTATTTTCTTCTTCGCACACCCAATCTAGGTTCACGTCATCTCATCATCTTCGACCGTTGATCTCGTTCGTATTCGAGCGTGGGAGCCACAGAGCTCTTCAGTCTCTTCTCCCTACCTCACCTATGCAGCTTCTACCCCTGTTTGATCACCTAAACATATCAACACGATGAAAGCTGCTCCTCTAATCATCAATTGGCATGACCAGAATGCCCCGGTTTACTCCGCCCACTTCGAACCGTCTGGAAAGGGGCGTTTAGCCACGGCTGGTGGTGATAATCATATCAGAATATGGAGGGTTCTGGTTGATGGGGAAGACCGTAAGGTCGAGTACCTTTCAACCCTTTCAAAGCACAACCAGGCTGTTAATGTTGTTCGTTGGGCGCCCAAGGGTAAGGCTCTCCTATCCTCACTCACAATTTACTCTGCTCACAGCTTCATTTCAGGAGAGCTTCTAGCCTCTGCAGGCGATGATGGCAACGTGATCCTCTGGGTACCAAGCGAAACACCCCAAATAGCCTTCGGATCAGATGCCCCGGAAGACAAAGAGTCTTGGAGGGCAAAGCATATGTGTCGTTCTAGTGGCGCGGAGATCTATGACTTAGCCTGGTCTCCAGACGGAGTGTACTTCATCATCGGCAGTATGGATAACATAGCACGAATCTACAACGCCCAAACAGGTCAGCAGACGACTCTCAACGACCCGATCACCGTCAGCTTCTAACACAGCAAACAGGAACACTCGTGCGCCAGATCGCTGAGCACAGTCATTATGTGCAGGGCGTCACATGGGATCCCCTCAACGAGTACATCGCGACGCAGTCCTCCGATCGATCAGTTCATATTTACTCTCTAAAAACCAAGGATGGGCAATACACCCTTAGCGTAGACGACAAGACTCCTCGACTTGCCAGCCATATCAAGGCCGATCTTCCTCCTCGACGAATCTCTTCGAGCAGTCCTGCCCCTCCCGACTTTGGCCATCGCTCTTCGCTTGCTGTCCTTGAATCTGCGCCTTCTATCGGATCACCTGTGCCTTCTGCACCCGGCACGCCTACTTCTTTCGCGCTTCCCATGAACCCGCCCAGCGTGGTTAGCCATAGCCGTCGATCTTCGTTCTCTTCTCGCCGATCTGTGTCGCCAGCGCCATCTATGCCTTTGCCGGCCGTCATGCCTATGGACCCCTCTCCGAAACCATCGTCAACGTTGAGCAGCGGGTTGGGGATGAAGAATGCGAACCTCTATGCCAATGAGACGCTCACTTCCTTTTTTCGACGACTCACATTTACACCAGATGGCAGCTTGCTATTAACCCCATCGGGACAGTACCAAAACCAACACCAAGCTGAAAGAGACGCGAAACCTACTTATGAAGTGATTAACACAGTCTACATATACACGCGTGGTGGTATCAACAAGCCCCCAATTGCCCATTTGCCGGGTCACAAGAAGCCCTCGGTCGTGGTAAAATGTTCTCCGATATTCTACACACTGCGGCAGTCTCCTCCTGTCACACGCAATATCATCATTGACACATCATCTTCAGAGGAGCCTATTCCAGCCCTTCCAGAACCTCTGTCGAAGTCATCCCCAGCTCCTTCTGTCATGGATCCACCTCCTCCACCCTCTACCGCATCAGACACAAAGGCGTCAAGCTCAGATACGGCTTTAGCTGCATCAGGCCCAAAGCCTGCCTTTTCCCTGCCTTACCGCATGGTCTACGCAGTGGCTACACAAGACTCGGTCCTACTTTATGATACTCAGCAAAAGACCCCTATTTGTGTTGTCAGCAATCTTCATTGCGCTACCTTCACTGACCTTGCATGGTATGCTGGAGTTCCTATCCTTGTCAACTGTGTAAATTGACTAACAAAACTACTAGGTCAAGCGATGGCCTGACTTTGATGATCTCGTCTTCTGATGGTTTCTGCTCAACGCTATCCTTTACAGCTGGAGAACTGGGTGAAGTCTATAAGGGCGAAGTCGGTCCGCCCAAGTCGCAAACAGGGACATCGTCTAATCAAAGCACTCCCATGCCTACCCCAACGACCGCGTTTGCTCCACCTTCACCCTTTCCTAACGGCTCGCATCACCACCATCGCAACTCCGCGAGCTCTTTTACTGCCCCTTCACCTCCGCAGTCAGCTTCAATTCTTTCTCAACGTCCCTCTTCTCCTGCGAGATCGAATTCGACGTCTTCAATTGCGACTATCACTACACAAGCCAGCACTGTGCCTGCAGCCGGTGTTGTCGCCAATCCACCTCTGATTTCTGGCAATGTTCCAGGCATTGCAGCAGCAAATTCTGGCAAGGTGACTGGTGTTCCGCTCACAACACCTCCTGAGACTCCTCGAAGTATTACAGGCAGTGTTGCGGGCACTAAGCGCGACGCCAGTGAAGGCGAAAAAGAAGATAGCAAGGAGCCGAAGAAGAGGCGAATTGCTCCCACTCTTGTGGAGCCCAAAATTTAGGCTTCAAGACGTGCTGGAAAGGGGTATAGTACTACTATCTCAAAAGTATGTATGGTTTGTCTTTGTTTCTGCAGTAATAGTGTTGGGTGTGATTCGGTCTTCACAGATATGTGGATCCGCGATTTAGCAAGCATGGGATGGCGTTTGATGAGTCTGGTTGAGACGGATTGATTTATATGGGATTATGGCGAGGTAGTCGGCCTGGCCAGTCTACGGTATGTGATTTCCGCCAGGTATCAAGGTAGACGAGCTATACAGCCATGCACTGGGACGGGAAAATGGGAATGTGGCACAAGCCCAGGTATTATGTAGTCTACACAATAAATTTTGATAGTCTATTCAGACACTGCGCGTGTTCCGTCTTCCCTGGGTGGCTGTCATTTCAGCACTGGCTTCCAGCCTCTACGCTGGATAAATCTATCCACGCCCTCGTCTTGGAGAATATCAGCTCGTAGCCGTCCTGTTAATACACTACGCTCATGATCTGGCCCCCGGACGTAGAATGGGTATGACAAGCGTCCGTTGTCGTTCTGTTTGTTCTTAGTCTCCGTACCGTCTCCGAGTTTCCAAACTGAACGGTTCTTGATTCTTTCTTCCACAAACCCACAAGCCGGGCGGTCAGGTGAAAGACACCATCGTTGTTCGTGTACACTACCGATGGTATTGGAAGCCCCCGGATACGCATTTGTTCTGCGGACCTCCTCGTCTTCAAGCTCACGTATCTCACGCTCCATGGCGGAAAGGTCGTCTGCATTGGTTCCCGCATCAGTGTTTGGAGGGACGTCCTCACTCGCATCACCCTCACTGTCCTCATCACTCGTCTCAGGTTGCGTCTCTGCCTGGGCATGACGACGTCGTCGTTTCCGATTTGTTTCTTCGCTCCCTACTTTACCGGCAACATCTTCTGACCTGGTTAAACGAAGGTTCAGAACATATGGATCTGATAGGCGCGGTCCATGCAGTCGAATACGGATTTTACGATTCTGAAAAGCGGCGTGCAAAAGAGCTTGCTGTGTTTTGGCGTGGACGATGGACCTGGTGAGGATGCTGGAGAGGACGGATCAGTCGTTGGGGCATGCTTGCTTGACGGGGGGAGGATGCTATATGTTCCCGAGTCCCAAATGAGAAGTGATCCGGTTGAGGCTGAGGCAGTCTCAATGAGATGATTCTATGACAACATTGATTCCTTTCCTCCGTACCCATAGACAGTGAACTCGCGTCTCTGTCGCGTTGCGATTCAACCGTATACTCTGAGGGTCGCCCGTGAGTCCACACATGATCGCCCAGCTATCGCTACTGGTCTCATTGATTTGAAGACGGAGGTCATAGTGCGTGCCAGCAATTGGGTGGTCATGTTGATGAATGACGAAATGAGCGCCTGCAGAGCTTCCAAGGTTTTCGGTATAAAGTGAGCTACATGATGATGTTGATAGCGGCGATGGGCTTGATATATGCTCGGAGAGATGCGCTTTGAAATGCGAAAGATGGTCCTCTACAGTGGCTGATCCCGATTCTATGTCAGCAGTTATTGGTAGCTGTGAGGGCGATGGTGTGTCGAGTGTCCATTCGAGATTTCTTCTTTTGATAAATGGATTGGAAATGAAGCCAGGGCTTGGTTGTCGCTTTTCAACCATGGTGTATGTTGTGTTGTTTGTTGTTATGCTCCGTGGTTGAGTTTCTGTTATAGTAAATCATGATAGGCCCTGGATAGCTCTTCTTTAGGTATCTAGTCGGTTTGGAACCTACAACAAGCTTCTTGTATTCTCTGTTTATTTTCGTACACGTACATGATGCGTATATGATCGTCTTGTCGTGCAATCTTCCATGAAGAAGCCCAGACATGACGAGATCACTGCACCTGTGGTAGGATCAAAGTGTACACACGTCACAAGAGCAACTCGGTCTTCAGGGGCTATAAGCACTGGAACACCAAAAGGTACTACAAGCAAGCAACACAGACAGTCACTCAATGTGAGTACCATGTGTATATTTATTACACTCATCATGGATTGATCTGGTAGTTTTCATTCTGTCCATATCACATGCCGTAGGGTAAGCTGGCAGGATGGCCTATACCGTAGTCGATTGGTGTTCAGCGTCAAATGGAAACTTGTACCTATGACCGGCAACAACGGCCAACGGAAAACGGGTTGATTATAGCTAGTCACATAGGCGATTGAAGGAACATCAATGGATGACTCGACTAGACTTCGCGAGCTATTGCATCAGAAGGAACGCAAGTGCTCGCAAACTCATCAATGAAATGCCCAATTATGTATTAACTAGTATCAGATCATCAAACATCATCAAAATCTCAAAAGTCAAAGGCCCTCTTCACGAGTCGTATTGCCTCAAAAAGGTAAGATTGACGAGAGTCGGCGGGGCCTAGTCTGCCGAGGTCTGGCTTCTGGTTCGGTCCCATTCGCCCCCCGGATTTGTCTTCCCTTTTAACAAACTTGAACGCGCCTGCTCCCAAGTCTAACTTACGGCCGGTAACTTACAGAGTAGGTAGCCTAGGTTAAGCTAGGCCCCACTAATTTCTATCTCCTAATCAACTCCATCTTTCTCGGCTTTTCCCCTGTGACAATCTCGTCTCTCTCCTCCTTCTCATCACCTCCACGCCCACGCCCATCAGCATCGCAATTCTTGCCCGTCTTCAATCCTCGAGGGATAGCGGCCCTCTCAGTCTTATCAGATCTCGGTCCCGGCGGCTCTTTTCCCCGTCCCGTATCCCGAGGCAACTCCGTTGTCCCCGCGCGCAGCGGTTACGCTAACTGGGGCTGCTGCATGTAATCACGGAGTCGGTCTCCGATTTTGCGGTCCACCACCAAACGTCACGAGGAGTGGCCAACGTCCAAGACCAGTCTGCTTTACTAGGAGGCTCAACAATTAGACTACTCAAATTCTGACACTGTGATACTGTTTGCCGGTACTCCATTGTCCCAACCCGGCTTGTGAACTGTTCCTCCTTGCGACAACAAGACAATATCATGGCCTCTCCACCCAAGCCCTGGGAGCAGCCTGGCGCGGCTGCGACTGCTGGTAAGTCGCAGTCATCAACTCTTCTCTCTTACCATCTCCCTTTCCATGTCTTTTGCCAGCCACCTCCTCCTGACTCGCCGCATCAAAGAGCCTTCCTACTCACTATACACTAGCAGCATCGCCTATCTCATCGTCAGTTGCGTCAGGAACTACAACATCGATCACCGATTCGTCTTCTGCCCCTGCGCTTCCTAGTCGACCTTCTTCCCTCACATCAACGGTCAATCAGAACGCTGCCAATTACAGCAGGATGAATTCCTCGCCGTATAGCTCGATGGGTGGCGCGTACTCGTCACCATATTCAAGCCCATACTCGCGATTTGGCATGGGTGGTTTGGGCGGCATGAGTGGCTACGGTAGCATGTACGGTGGAGGATACGGTGGCTATGGAGGAGGCATGTATGGTGGTATGGGCGGCGGTATGTACGGCGGTGGCATGGGAATGCCAGGCGACCAAAACAGCTTGACCAATACCTTCAACAACAGCACTCAGGCTACCTTCCAAATGCTCGAGGGTATTGTCACGGCTTTTGGAGGCTTTGCCCAGATGCTTGAGAGTACCTACATGGCCACTCACTCTAGCTTCTTCGGTAAGTTCTTTGGTGTGTGATGGGTCAACCAGAGAGTCAACTAAACAGTTCTTAGCCATGGTCTCTGTCGCTGAACAATTTGGTAACCTGAGGGATGCTCTGGGCTCCGTGCTGGGCATCTTCACATTGATGCGCTGGATTCGCACCTTGATTGCTAAGCTTACTGGTCGACCGCCGCCTGCCGATGCGACTGCCCTCACACCAGCTGCATTTGCTCGCTTCGAAGGTCGTAGCGTTGGACCAGATGGTAACCCACTTCCTGCGAAGGCTAGCAAGAAGCCTTTGCTCTTCTTTGTCCTGGCTGCCTTTGGCATTCCTTATCTGATGTCAAAGATGATAAGGACGCTTGCTGCCTCACAAGAGCAGGAGCAGAAGCGTCTTCAGGCCCAGGCCATGGAATCACAGCAGCCGGTTGACCCTGCTAAGCTTGAGTTTTGCCGACTCACCTTTGATTTCCTCCCTCAGCCTAACACAGGCATGGAGCTCGAGGCGAGAAAGGGTGATCTCGTTGCCGTCCTAAGTAAAAACGATCCCTCTGGTAATCCCAGTGAGTGGTGGCAGTGCCGATCCCGCGACGGCCGCCAAGGCTATCTTCCATCTACCTACCTCGAAGTCATCAAGCGCCCAGCACAAGAGCCCAAGAAGATCAAGGCTGCGCCTAGCGAGAGCAGCCGTACAAACTCCCTAACTAGCTCGATTGTCCGCCCCGAAGATGGGAAGAGCGAGTATGCTTCTGCCGACGGCATGCAGAGGAGCCACTTCTACTCATAGAATGCTGTCAGCCACATTGAAAGCGTTGATAATCACATATAAAGACGACAGCTGTACGATTCTGTCTCGGATATTGCAAGGGTGCATTGGTGATTGGATTACAAAAGTCATCATGGAGTTGTCGGATGGGTTTCACACACATATTGTATTGGTTCCTAGCGTTCGAACGGTTTCGTCATGTCTTGCGATACCTGCGGAAGCATAACTCCCATAAAGATACATCTATATATTTTCACTTGTTAAGTAATTACCCCAATGGCGTTCCCTGGGTATGAGATTGTTCGGGGTTAATGCTCGTGCGTCGATTTCGGTCAAGCATATGCAAATCCCAGAGCACTCGAGCATAAATTCATGAACCGCGCAGGTAGACCTTCGAAACGATCATGGCAGCAAGGTTGAAGACAAACTAGGGGTTAAACCCCGGAAGTGTTAAATATCTGGACGACTGGGGAGACCATTGTTGATTTCAACATTGATAGTACTGCTCAATAACATGGTGATCTAGTAACAGCTTGCGCCGAGTCGAAATACATTCGCAGTGGTTCTCTGTATATTTATCTGATCGATGCCAGATCAGACTTTTCGTTATGACACAAGTTTCGGGTTCACATCCCCGTTTCCCCCTGTAAACAGGACCTCCTTCTTGAACCCGTCACAAAGACATCAGCCATCCATGCTTTGTGGTTATCTTTGCCCAGATCCCTAGATAGCAAATATGCGCACCAAAAATCGGCACATTTCGCTTCAAACAATTCTCCACAAGTCCCCGTCTGCGCCACCCGCCTGCTTAGTGCCTTGCTGTTTAATCGTTGTTCAACCCTCGGCCTCGTACGCGTTGGACTTGTGCTTGGGCTGGAACTTGAATGCTGGGTGGACGGGGCCAAGGAACATCTCGCTGTGAACAGCTGGTTAGCATACCGACTCAAGAAAGCAAACCCCACTGTGTATCGTAACAGCGCCACAAAAGGATTCACATACCTGATTTTGATCCAGTCCCTGAAGTTGTTAGACGCCATAAGCGTTTCCATCTCATCTCTCCCCTCGTACTTGGGAGGTCGGTCATTAAGGCACGGTGGGAGATACTCTAACAAACCAATAGGGACATATCGGTGCGTGAAACTGAGCCATTCGAGAAGGAAACGGCGAGTGAATCCAATGCCGAGTTCATCGGAACCCCAGGCGTCAAGGCCATAGCGCACAAACTTCTCGATGTAGCGGAGACGCTCGCTAGATGACTTGTCGAGGTATTGGCCCTTCTCAATTTCCTCAAAGAGCCAAGGCTTGATGAGAGCCCCACGGCCAATCATGACGGTATCGACACGAGCCTTCTCAATGTGCTCATAGTACTCAGTGTGCGAATAGCAGTCGCCGTTACCGAGGAAGTACATGCGGCCATCCTTGGCATTAGGGAGGCTGCTGGCATCGGGCTCAGCGATGGTGTCACTCAGGCTATCATTCTGCTTGTTGTAAGTCTTGATGAGCGCGGCGCACTCGCTGATGTAGCCCCAGTCGGCCTTCTTAGTGTATCGCTGCTCACGGCTGCGTCCATGAAGAGTCAGGGCCGCACATCCAGGAGCACCAAGTCGTTCTCGGTGCTCTCGTGCACCAAAAGCCAGTTTTCCAATGAGCTGAGTGGCTGTAGGACGGGAGTTTCGGATACCAGTGCGGATCTTGGCTGTGATAGGAACCTCCCCTGACACAGCGTTCATCCCCCGAATCATACGTTCCAATTTGCCCGAGTTTTCGAGAAGCGCCGATCCACCGCCAGACTTGAAGACCATATCAATCGGACAACCGCAGTTCAAATCGATGAGGCGAAGGTGAGGGCAATAACGATTCAGTACGTCAGCAGCCTTGGTAACAACCCAGTGGTTGTTCCCGGAGATCTGGGCACCGAACTTGATATCCCGAGAGTGGTCGTAGTCATCAAAGATGGGGACAGAGCCTGGGTTAAACTTGGGAGGTGAAAGCTCTGACTCATGAACCTTGAGAAGTGTCCAGTCAGCCCTCGTTCCCTGTATGAGGGGCATACTCAATGCCATCTCCGAGTATGTGAGCTGGGCTCCAAGCTCGACGCAGAGTCGACGGAAGGGCAAGTTTCCTTGGGTGGTGAGAGGTGCCAGGGTTGGGGTCTCTGGACCGAAATAGAGACGGCGCTTCTCAGAAGGCTTGAAGGGGGGGTCGACGAAGCGGGCACGTAGATCTTCGATGCCCTCGGTAGACTGATTCTTGCGACGATTCATAAACTCTTCGCTCAGCTTGGCTTCCTTATTGAGCCAAGTGATGTACTGGTCAGATCGTGTAAAGTCGGTCCGCTTGCGGTTGAGGTCAATCTTTTTATCCATGCTGACGACGTTGAAAATAGCAGGTCGCTGCTCCTCGGATCCTTCATCTTTAGGCTCACCCTTCTCGCCGCCATTTGCTGAAGTGCTCATGAGCACCAGCTCTTTTCGGCCGTCCTCGTACTCGATTTCCTTCATGTGGCTCTTAACAAAACGGCACTTCCAGCCCGAAGGACAGTGGCCATGAGCCTCGAACACGGGGCATCCGCCTTCGAAAGTCTCAACATCACCTCGGCGGCCTTCCTCAAGATACTTTCGAATATCATGGCAGAGTCTGCATCGGTCACCGAACTTGCATTCTCTGGGAGAAAACTCGGGATAGAAGGCTCGACTGTTGCAAAGACGAAAGGCATCGTCAAATTTGCCAAAATCGCGCTCTGTGTTCTGTCCCTTCTTCTTCTTCTCTTTCTTTCCCTTGCCTGGCTTTCGATCGCCATTCTCAGCATTCCCTTCGGCAGTGCCACGTGCCTCAGCATCGTCATCGTCGTTCACAGCATCGTCGGACGCATCTTTCTGAGTTGACATGTCTACAAGATACCTTTGATTTGTCAGTGTGACCCTAGAGCGGTTCTACTATGGGCTTCTCACTCTTTCTTGATAGGGGCAACTCCCTTGTTGCGCCCATCAACGTACTCGGTCTTGGGGTCCAGCTGTGGTCTCGAGACCTCATTCTCCTTGTCACCATTTGTGGATTGCTCATTCTCCTTAGGAGCGGGTGCATCGTGCAAATCCTCTCCTGGGACAGATCGAGACGGGATCGAATCGTTAACCTTAAGTCTCTTCGAAGCCCGCTCTTCATCTTTTGTTGAGGTTATAATATTGCTGGCATCAACTGCAAGTTCTGCATGCGCATTGCCTGGGGAAACGCCTCCAATATGAGTGTCGTGTTGCTCGCTCATGGTCAAAGCGGCTGAGAATGGTCAGTCTCTGGGACAATGCATGCGCTGAAAGAAAATTATGAGTTCATAAATTCGCTATGAAGAATAAGTAAAGGATTTATGAGCGAAGTGAGTCTGTGTGAGAGAGGAAAAGAGAGAAAGGTTGAAACGGAAGGAGAGAAAGAAGTGCAAATGTTTTTCTCGCTGCTACAGTGCGTGAGCAAAAATGGCTTACCTCTTACACTGCTATTTAATAAGTGATTGTTTTTGACAGTGCTCGCTCAGTGCCAGCTGATGAAAAGATCAGTCGTATCAAGATCTACTCTCAAGTGCACTCCGTCCCTAAGGGGAAAAAAACCTCGATTGTTGGTGTAACTGAAAATGCACTAAATTCCCCTAGACCTACTCCGTAGTTCTAGGTCTTATGTGCTATGAGGTCAGGCAGAGGCCGAATGTATTAGGTACGTCAGACGCCTGAGAGCCTCACCTCCGCACTTGATGACAGGGGCCAGGCCTCGCCAAAAGTGTTACAGAATCAACGGCAACAAAGCTAGGAGGTACTCAGGTACTTCGACTCAAGACGGCAGGACCTAAGTGTACCTAAGGTAAGGTAAGGTACTCCGTAGGTATGCTCAACTCAACCCCAGCTTCAACGTTGCACGATCCCTACCCTTCGACACCATTTACATACTATCACTATCACCATCACCGGCTCGCCTGAACCCCCCCTTCACTTTGCGCCCTTGGCAAATCGCCATTTGGCTTTGGCTTCGGCTACCTGCTCTTAATTGCATATTTTTCGTTCCTTTTTGCCCGCTTCGCTGCTCTCAGTCATTCCACCTTTTTCCCACCTCGACCGATTCAAGTCACAAGCTCAACGCCTTGTCTAGGAAGGCAATGAAGAAGAACCTACGCAATCATGGCGGATTCGAGGAGATCCCCCGATAAGTCACATCTTAAGGCGAAGAGTATTCAACAAAAGCAACAACGATCACCTGCTCCGGCTCCCGCAGCCACACGGCCGACCTTTGTCGACGACGATTCCGACGATGATGACGAGTCTAGCGATCAAATGCCCCTACCCAGAAGCCATACACCAGGTCATCTTGCCAGCAAAAGCATACAAGCAAATCGTCGAAAGCCTTCCGATCTTTCTATCCGGCAACGCTCTCAATCCGCGTCACAGACCGCCCCGCGAGGAGCTACTACCTCGAGAGCAGCCCACAAACCGCCGCATTCGATCTCAACCAACGCTGGCGATGCCTCAAGTGAGGGAGATCGACATGATCGGCGACCAACCGCTTCACGGTCGACATCCGCCATAACGAGCCGAACGACTGCACAAGCGACCGCCCGGTATGCATCGCATAGATCTCGGATATCACAAGACGAGTACACTGCGTTTCCGTCGCTTCCAGACCCCCGGACGGCTCCAAAGGTCGACGCGGCTCCAGCATCTGGCATGTACTGGTCCAAGGCACCTGTGTCGGGCGCTCCTCACACCTCATTACGAGCACACACAACGACAATCATTGGCTCGAACGTTTATGTATTCGGCGGCTGTGACTCGAGGACATGCTTCAACGATCTCTATGTGCTCGATGCCGATTCTTTCCATTGGTCTATACCTTATGTCGTTGGTGATATACCTGTTCCTCTGAGAGCCATGACATGCACTGCCGTAGGCAAGAAACTCATCGTGTTTGGCGGAGGTGACGGCCCGGAGTATTATAACGATGTCTATGTCCTGGATACAACAAACTTCCGGTGGACAAAACCCCGTATCATAGGAGATAAGATGCCATCGAAGCGGAGAGCGCATACTGCTTGTCTATACAAGACTGGTATATACGTATTCGGCGGCGGCGATGGGGTCCGAGCTCTGAATGATATCTGGCGGTTAGATGTTGCTGATGTCAACAAAATGTCATGGCGATTAGTGTCAAGTTCAGATAAGTCAAGTCCTGGGTCAAAAGACTATCGTCCCAAGGCACGGGGCTACCACACTGCCAACATGGTGGGCAGCAAACTCATCATTTTTGGAGGCTCTGATGGCGGCGAATGTTTCGACGATGTATGGGTTTACGACGTTGACGCCCAGTTATGGAGAGCAGTCCCTATCCCCGCTGCTTTCCGTCGTTTATCACATACAGCCACAATAGTCGGCTCGTATCTTTTTGTCATTGGAGGCCACGACGGAAGCGAATACTCGAATGATGTCCTGCTTTTGAACCTGGTTACGATGACATGGGATAGACGCCGGGTATACGGCAAAGCACCTTCAGGTCGTGGCTATCACGGGACAGTGCTGTATGATAGCCGCCTTATTGTCATTGGAGGTTTCGATGGAAGCGAGGTGTATGGCGATGTTATGCTTTTAGAGCTAGCTGTGCATGCATATTATTCGCAAATTAGCCATTTTACCATCGAGGTTTAGACATATGAGCTAATATAGCTCCTTTGGATATATTAGTGTATTTGATCATCAATTTGTTGTTCTGGGATGGTATATGAACCCTTCAAAAGAGGGCTAGCAGGGAGTCGGTGGTGCAGATCTTTGTTAACTTATTAGTCTAGAAAAATGAGATGCTGGGTCATCTTGATATGTCCTCTGTACATACTTGAGATGATGATGCTTGCTTGATTCTTGCTGTCATGGCTACGTGTGATACATTGGATGCAATTCAAACCCCAACCAAACATGTTCCAGACCAATTTCAAGAGGTTGTAACTCCGAGGAACCATCCCACCCACTCTATGCGCATAGAAAAGACGAAACACAAAGACAGTTTTGTTCCAACGACTGTCCCAGTTGATAACAGCCACTTCCTTTCCATTTCGACATCATTGGCTCATGGAACATCGGTTTGTTGGTGACAGATATACAACTTCTTTCCTCCTGCGTTTGGCGACTTGAGCTCGGCGTAGTATTAATGATGAATTTTAAGGTTTATTTTGTTTCGAGTAATGGTCTGTATGAGATATTTTTGTCGTCACAAAAAGATAACATGTTGATTTTAAGCCTTACTCTCAGCTTGCTTCTTGGCGGCCAATCGGCGCTCCTCGGCAGCGACCATATCTATTAACACTGTTGGTCACATAATGTTTCCTGCGAGATCTCGAGTGCGACTTACCCTTCCAGAGGTCTTGGCCCTCATACTCCTCCTTATGAATCTTCTTCTCAATAAGTCGCTTGTGCTCGGGGTCCTCGGGATCGACGACCATGACGGTCTGCCAGCGACCCTCACCCTTCTTGGCATCACTCATCTCAAAGACAGCTGAGATGATGAGAACCGCGAGTGTCAGACCTTGAGCATACACACGGGCTTGTACGACCTTGTTGGCTGTGTTCATGGGTGAACGGCTCACAAGCGCGAAAGCGACACCCATGGATGCAAGCCATGAGACAAATACGATAGAGTAGCGGTTTTCCTTACCGTACTCCATGAAGCGCTCCCAGGTCGTCTGGTTATCGCGAACAATCTGCTGGGCGCGCTGGGTCTGGTCTTCATAAAAGTTCATGGGATTCTGCTTCTTCTGGAAATCCATGGACCAGCGATCGGCGTTGATAATGGCGCCAAATGTACCGGCGGATGTGACGAGGAACGTTCTGAATGGGATTGTGAGGCCGCGGAAAGCAGAGTATCGCCTTGAAGCAAACATGACACCTCCAACACCAACAGCGAGACCAAGACTACCTCCGACGAGACCGCCCTTGACGACAGCTGAGTAGTGCGCCTCCTCTTCTGCCTTTGTAAGAATCTTCATGATTGCGATTTAGAGCTGGACGGGGGTTTGAGGGGGAAGACGATCGTGGGAAAAGCGGCAAATTTGTAGTAGAGACGGGATTTCTCTCAGGGCGCAATAGTTTACGGTGTTTTGTTTTCAAGGCGAAGGTGGTATGATGAGAAGCCGAACGAGGTGGGTTGCAGCGTGGTTTAAGCCCAGGGTGGGTCAACTAAGAGGTTGCTGAGTTTCAGTACCTGAAAGATGTCGTAAATGTGAGGTGAGGTTGATGTACTAGTGTCGTGGTAAACTCGTGAGGTTTGCGATTTTGGGGTAATGGTGTTTTCTGTGATTGATGAGCACCCCAGATCCCCTCTTACTTATCCTCATGTATATATATAGATGGCAGACAAATTTTCATGGCCGAGTGTACCGTTTTTCCTGCATGACGGTAGATGATGTCAGTTTCTTCCGAACTCGTCCGGCGCAAACAGTCACCGAACTATGCCCGAGTCGCCGAGTGGGCTTCAATTCAAATGAAACTGCCTGTAAGTAGAGAATTCCGAGAATTTGCTACAGTGATAGGTGATTTTGGGACAATCCTTGTCAATATTCGAGTGAACTGAGTATCTGATTGCTAATATCACAGAGCTGAGTATCGGCTGCCCCAGAAGCAAACCCCCAATCTCTTGTTGTAATGCAAAACATGCCATCATCGAAGTGTCTTTCCAACAGAGCCATGACAGATGGTAAACCGGACGGACGGCCGACCACTCGCTCTCCAGCTCCAGCGGTTTATGTCACTATAACGCCCGTGAGAATTCTAAGTTGGGCGTGGCCGCACATAGTATCTTAAATATAAAGTAAAGCTCGATTATGCCGCAGAACACCGTAACAAGCTTCGAAAAGCAGCGGCAATGATGGCGGCGTTGTGCGGTGGAAGCGGCATGGTATTCTCAACTGGGTAAACGCGATGCCGCACTCAATCCGATCTCATGGCGCTAAAGTTCCACCTCTACAGTGAATCAGGGAACTTCTAGATCATTCAATCAATACGGAGTAGGTACCCAGTTGGCATCTCGGCATCACCGTTGGGGTCCCTCTACCGGTAAGCAACGACTTTGGTTTTCGCTAAACTCTCGGGCCGTAGGGCTATGCCAGGTTCTACGGGCCACCGGCGTTCATAATTCGGAATGTCTATGTGAGGTCGCCATCTAGATCCGCATCTGGATTTATCTCGCCTCATGTATCGCTTCATGGCAGATCAGGTCGGAGCGCCCCGAGAAACGAAACGCCTCATGGCCTGACATGGTATCAGGATATGCTGCTTTGACTTACCTACCCGGGACCAGTTTGTAATTCCATAGTCTCGAGGTAGAGTGCCAAGCTGATCTGTCGACTCTCGAACGATAGTCAGTTGAGCAAACGAGATTATCTCGGTGAATACATTGCACCCTATCTGGTTTGTCCAAAACAGCCAAGCATGTGTCGACTTTTTCGAATGAGGTGGGCTTTACATGCAGCATACTCGAACCTCTCAATATTGTAAGTCAAGAATGGGACTACTGACATGTCGCCCGCATCAACTGTCTCATTTCTGGTCCACGCACCTCGATAATTTATGATTCATTTTTCATGAATACATGATAAGTATGCGGACCAGAAGTTCCGAGCACTAGCCATAGTCGAGCTTACTATCTTGTGCCTACTCAATGCTCTACACGTCTATCGACACATTCTCAACAATCGACCATCATCGGATAGCATTGAAACATTCATAATAACTCCATAATCTCATACAAGTGGGTAAACTTTGGTAGTATATTTATGGAAAGAGACAGAAGAAAAGGACAAATCTGGCCTTACCACGAACACGATAGCAAATTGAGCGGCTTAGGACTAACCCATGCTCTCATACCCAACACGATAAGTGCTTACCACCCACATTTTCACATCTGTCATAGGTAGACCGGACTCCATGTCACTCTCGTATATTGTTGAATCATATCGGTTCAACATAGAATAGGACTTGTGATTGGACCCGAACAAGAGGATTACACTTCGTACTATTGCGTCAAGACCAGACTAGGTGTAACTCGACCACTGCATAGTGAGTTCAACAAGGGCCATGCACCTGCCCAGCGCTAACGTGGCTAGAGACAAATACTTTCTGCAACCAGTGTATCTATGATGGCTTCGAATTCGATGATGACTTTGCTCACATCTAAGACCTCTGGGGCTGAAGAGAGAGACCAGAACGAACGATCCTCATACCCTTCAGGACAGGCCAATACTACATTGTGCCTTCCATATGATGGGATGACACTCCAGAATCTTTGAGCAATGTACCAAAGAAGGATGTGACTGTGCTTCAGACTAGGCTCCTTCGGCATACACCCCCTCTTGACCTCGGCAGCCTATCTTCGGGTAAGATCTGCGATGCTGGAGTTTGTGATCCGATCTCATCTGAAAGACTGAAGGAACACTAACACCTCCATCCTAGGCCTCCCGCCTACTACCTCACCTCGCTTGGATGCATGGCATCACAACTAGCCGCCCCCAGTAGATCACACCAAGCCACGTTACTCGAGCTGACCAGGATGGACAGTGGCGTTCTGCAGCAATAATGGCAATTCGACATGCCGACTCGTGCGATTACTATGATCCCTCGTTAGTCAGGCCTGGGCCCGACATATCCTGATGCACATAATTGCTTGCCGGTATCGTGTCGACTTGCTTGAAATAGCTCCTAGGTATGTTGATCTACGAATATCCTTAGCTTGTAGATTCCCTTTGGGCACTATAATGACATCACAGTTTATTCATGGTGCAATTTCAGGAGCCCGATTATTTCGGGAGGCTGTCATTACGATGTCAAGCTGTTATCGACTTGCACCTAGAAAATCATCCCTTAGGGACCCAGAGAGCACCTTCGAAGTATTTAACCCACTTTTACCCCTCTTTTAGCTTAGTATATTAAGGGTACCGAGAAGCAGGATACTATTACATGCGATTTTAGCTGTAATTCTCTATTATTTTAATATTATAATACTATTCATAATAGAGCCTGCCTTTAATGCCTTTAACCCTAATCTTTATATCGCTATATTATATCCTTAACTTAAGTAACCTATTAATCATATAGCCTAGCTAGTTAAAGAGCCTATAATGTAAAGGGGATATCATTTTAAACCTTTTAATGTTAAGGAATATAATCCTAATATCCTTTATTGAATCACTGTTGATATTACTGTTTGTTGCCTTGGCATCAGTTATTATTTCACGGGACAAATGTGTTTAGTTAGCTTAAGATGTTGCAGCCTAAAGATAACCTTATTAATTAAGTTTATTAAGATTTCAGTCTAGCCAGAGACTTTATAGTTAATACTTTTATAGCTATTATTAGAATACCTAGGTCCTATTTATTAGTCATTACTAGGTTAAGGCTATAAAAATAATTACTGCCTTAATAAAGTAATATAAATACTGCCTCTTTATTGAATTATTGTTAATACTACTGTTTATTGC
>VYWZ01003097.1:0-12513 GCA_008711595.1 Fusarium xyrophilum
GCTAATCAGGCTGTTGTGGGTTAAAAACTTTTATCAGAATAACAATTAACATTTCTATACAAAAGCCGACAGCTGACATTAATAAATACAATAGAGAGTTCCATTGTAAATACCACAAAGGCATGACTAATCGCATGTACTTCTTATTCGTTGGTCTCCGAAGCTCCGGTCCGTGATCGTGTATCATCCCTTTTTTTTTTTGTCGCGAATGAAAGAGCCTCTTTGCTTGCTTAGCAATAGATAACAGTCCAAACAGTAGCACTGTTCACTGCGACAGCACGCCAGTGAATAGGCAACTGGAAGACGTTCAGTTGTGCTGACTTTATTTCAAAGAGAACAAAGTCACACCTGCATGAACCACGGAACAATGACTGATCGTCCCCATCACGTGACTCTCACTGACCCGGACCCATTCTTGACGACTTCTTCGACCCTTAAGCAGACCTTTGCCAACTTCATCTCTACTTTGAATCAACCAAAACCTCGCTCCATTGCTGATTCGTACGAAGTCGCAACATCACCGGATCAACCCACATCTAGCGACTCGACGTCTGCGCTCTTCGCTACATTGCGACCAGGAACTAGCTCACGCGACGCGATTTCTTTTACCCTACCTATTCCAAAGGACGCGTCCCTGACTCAAAGCTTCGCCTCCGATCCAACTTCTCGGCGAATTCTTCCGCCACGAAATCTCACCTCAATCTCACCACATTAAATACTCTTCCACGCCCCGACTACGACTGCGCACTCGTTCATCATGCCCGTCGAAGTCAGCCTCAACACGCCCCTGGCCGAGGCTCTCAATGCCGCCATCCAGCCCAAACTCGTCGAGGTTGGATGGGGAACTGGCGGTGCCGATGACTCCGCCCTAGCAGAGTATATTATACTCATGCTTGTGAACGGAAAGTCTCAGGAGGAAATCGCCGCCGAACTCTCGGGAGATCTCCTCGGCCTCGGCTCCGACGATTCCAGCACTCGCAACTTCTCTCAGTGGCTCTTTGAACAGATCGATGCTCTAAATGCTCAGTTCAACGACAGGGGCAACGCAGCGCCCGGTACAAGTCAAGACGCGACAACAGAAGGCGATGTGGATACAGACATGAATGCCGCTGATGTGTCGGAACTGAATGCGTATGCCAACCCCATCATATTACCCCGTATTACCAAACCACTGACTTCTACTAGACCTACCGGCCCACGCTCAATGCGAAACGGCAACCAGCGCGGGGCACGTGATAAGCGCATGTTCGGACAGATGAACAAAGCCATGGACCGAGCTGGCGATCCTGCACTTCACCGTGTTAGAGGCCAAACAGGAAGTGAACGTATCAACACTCATGGCCGTACGCCGCCAAATGGGCCCAGAACAGGCCGAGGTGGAATCGGACGACACAACAACCGCACCGCTAACCTTCAGGCTGGTCTTGCTAACATGGCTGCTGGTGGTCCTCAGGCGCAGTGGATGATGCAAGGTGGCCAACCTAACTCAGCCGAGTTCGCCGCTATTCTGGAACAACAGAGCCAGATGATGCTTCAAATGCAACAGATCATGAGTGGTGGAGGATTCCAGGGTCCATATGGACAGCAACGCCGTGGAGGAAAGTCTCTACTCGACCGTACGCAACACCCCGGCAGAGGTAACTACCGCAAGGGTTTCAACGACCGACAGAGCGGCAATAACGCAGGATTTGAGGGTGAGGGCGAGGATGTCAACATGTCCGGCGAGAAACGCGAGCAGCTGAACCCGGACGAGACGGTTTGCAAGTACAACTTGAGGTGTACCAATAAGGACTGCAAGTTTGCTCATCAGTCACCCGCTGCCCCCCAGGGAACATCGGTCGATGTAAACGATAACTGCAGTTTCGGAGCTGCGTGCAAGAACCGAAAATGCGTCGCGCGGCATCCTTCACCAGCGGCCCGTCTGGCCCACCAGAGCGAACTAGACTGCAAGTTCTTCCCCAACTGCCAAAATCCTCAGTGCTCTTTCAAGCATCCATCAATGCCTCTCTGTCGAAACGGCGCTGGCTGCACAAATGCCGACTGCAAATTCACTCACGTTAAGACCAAGTGCAGGTTCAACCCTTGCCTCAACCCGAACTGTGCTTTTGCGCACGAGCAAGGCCAGCAAGGTGGCTTCAAAGACAAGGTCTGGACCGCTGGCGAAGGCACAGAGCACCCAAGTGAGAGAAAGTTTGTGGATGACCAGGCTCCCGAAGAGCTCATCAAGGGGGAGGAGACAGGTTAAGCAGGAGACTGATGTCATTGGTTGAATGAGAATGAGAGGAGGGAAAGGGAGATAGATTGATCGAGAAGAGATCACGATACCCATGGCCAAAGTCCCTAGAAGCCGAGGAACGGCAAATATGCGGGGCCTTGATGAACAGAAAAGCGGCGAACGAAGGACATGTACTTTTACGGTTGCTTTGTAATGTCTGTGGCCGATGTGGCAGAGCATGGAAGGGCGTTTGGGGGTTTGGTATTACTGGGTTGTGTTTTGAAGCAGCCCAAGCCATCTTGTTTAGTATCATATACATAGAGTGGAGGCCAAGAAGCATGATGCTTCAAAGCGGTATGCGCGATGGGGAGAATGAAAACGACGGGTTTCATGGTCATTACAATGATTGTTCCCCAATCATATGTGATATCGTGATTTCTCATACTTGGTTGCTAAAGAAAGGAGACTTTTGCATATGGATTCAAACAGCTAGGATTAACTAACCTCAACCTGCCTTGTAGTACCTACGATAACTGGTAGTCTTTCTCCGCGGCGTTGATGACGCACACGGAAGAATGCCGGCTCATGGCGCGGGACCCTTGGTTCAACACTCCACCATCTTTCGATCTTCCTCTTTCTCGTAACATACATACACTCATCCATACTCATGCTCAGCACCTCGGCCATGATCAATTGATCTCTAGCAATGAGTCGCCGTCGAGCAGAATCTATGGCTATAGCTCTCCTGAGCTCACCAGCGAAATCTCACCTCCAACTGCCCCTCCGACGTCTCGATGGCATCCGCAGCCTCAGCACGAGCTCGGCACTGACTCGGCGACGACCCATTGTCGCGTGCAATCACACCCAGTCCTTCAATAATGGACGTAGATTTGTGTCGCAGGCGAAGGACGCGAACATCGCAGTCTTGGGAGGCGGATTGACGGGTCTCACGGCGGCATACTACCTCGCAAAGAAGCTCCCCTCGACAGCCAAGATTACATTATACGAATCGAGCGATAGACTGGGAGGATGGATCAAGACAGATAGAGTCCCCGTCGATATTGAGGGAAAGAGTGGTACCTTATCCTTTGAGCGCGGTGCTCGGTCGTTGTCTTCTCTAGTTGGCAACACATTTCGCTTCGACGACCTTGTTCTCTACGATCTGGTGAGAACATTTGCTGCAGCACCAAAAGAGCGCCCCGTTAACATGCCACACCCTAGGCTCTCGATCTTGGACTCATTATCAACTCCCCTAGTCAACAGCCACGATACATCTACTACCCAGATCATCTCGTTCCCACACCCCCCAACATTAGTATCTTTGATATGCTCCGTGAGCCGCTCTACCTTGAGATAATCGGTGCCAGCCTTGGACTCGGTATCAACTCTTTGCGCAAGAGAACTCTCCCTTCCAAGGACTACTCGGTATCTGAATGGCTCTACGCCGTGAGCAATAGTCGAAAGGGTATAGGTAACTTGGCTTCAGCCATGATGCATGGTATCTATGGCGGTGATATCCACAAACTGAGCGCTCGCTGTGTTTTGGATCGCTTGTATTGGGGCTGGTACCTGCCGAACCCCGGCTTGTCGGTGCGCCCTATGCCTGTGGCTGAGCAGGCTCTCCTCGAAACCCTCGGCCAGGACAAGCAGATTCAGAATATGGCCCTGGAGCCTAGGAGTGCGCTGGTGGACTTTGGTGACAAGGGCATGGAGTCGCTGCCTCAAGCTCTATCTGCTGCCCTGCGGGAGCAGCCGAATATCACTATAGAAACCGGCGAGGCCGTGCAGGATGTCGTTTACCATAAAGCTAACCAGCAAGTTCATGTAAGACATCTTCCCCTTATAGCCTGGTCGACGTTCCTAACAGCACATGTCAGATTACAAGTTCCAACGCCAAGAACAAGTCCAAGCACAACTCCAAGGTATACGACAAGGTCATCTCAACGCTATCTGCACAAGATATTGCTCGTCTCGCAGGAGACAAACTCCCTTCGCTCTCAACAGCACACTCCGTCTCTGTCATGACTGTCAACATCTGGTTCCCTCAAGAAAATCTGAAGCCTCCCGGTTTCGGCTATCTCATCCCCAACTCCGTGGCCCCTGAGCTTAACCCTGAGCACGCTCTCGGTGTCTTTTTTGATTCTGACGTTCAGACTCGCTCCAAGGATGAACCCGCTGGTACCAAGCTCTTCATCCTCATGGGCGGCCACTACTACGATCTTCCCGATGTCACCCCACCTACTGAGGAAGAGGCCATTATCCAAGCTCGCAATCTGCTCGAGCGTCATCTCGGCATCCCACGCGATGCTCCAGCTTATGCCACAGCCAATTTTGCCAGAGAGTGCATCCCTCAGCACTATGTCGGCCACCAGGATCGCCTGAAGGCTGCGCACACCGAGTTAACACAGAACTTTGGCGGGCGACTTGCTGTCGCTGGTGGTTCATTCACTCGCATTGGTGCTGTTGCCAGCCTGCGCGCCGGCTATGATGCTGCCACGGCGGCGAAGGGGGGCCTTGAAGCGACGGGCTTGGAGTACGTTAACGACATCCAGCAATTTTCTGTCGTTGCGACTTCACATATCCCTGTGCGGCATTTTAAGTAGCAGGGAATAATGCATGTTTATGCTTTGGCGATGGGACCAGGCCAGATGTGTTTTAGAACAGAAAGGCGAATGCATGTTGGGACAAAAAGCTGTATTATTACTTGATGAGCAATAGAAAGACATGGGCCACTTCTTGTAACGAGATGCAATAGCACGTCAAATCATTTACAATATTGTCTACTCAATCCGCGGTTTTGTTAGCCTGAACCGTAATCAATATAATGGTATTCCGTGTTCATATAGAGGTATCGTTAAGCTATCCAGAAACACTCATCCGCTTTGTTTAAACCCTCCATTTCGCCGCTTGTCTAATGATGATAATAAAAAAGAAGCCCCTCCGACGCCATGGTTGATGAAAATTAAGCTCGTCGTAATATGTGAAGCGTGTTTGATTTACTCCAAGATGACCAGTTCTGAGTTGTTTTGGAAAGTCGAGCCAGCCAGTGGCCGGATAGCTTCGTCGATGGCTAGAAGAAGACCAATGATGCCATTCTCTGGTCGGCCTGCTGCTCCAGTGACAAGACCGCGCCAGTTATCCCCCTTCCCATCCCAAACGGGCCTGAGTGCCGCAGAAAATTCATCGTCTGAAGGCCAGCCGCCGGAAGAGATCTTCCGCTCGATATGCCACCATGGCTGGCCTCGACGCTGCTTGATCTGGCCGAGGAATGTGATGCTGCGCTGTACCTGTTGGTTTCCGGCGCCAGTGCCGGCAAGGAGGTACTCAAATGACATCTCATCCGTTGAATTCATTACAAACTTGAACCGTCCCTGACGACGGGCTTCGACATCGGACCATGCCTCCCTGATCTTCTTGAAGGCTTCCATGGCTGGTAGAGACACGGGGAGCCAGTCCATGAGAGCCCCAATACCATTGGCACCATTGACAAGCTTTTGCATCAAATCAGTGACTGGAAGATGAGGATTGGTCTCCTGGACCTTGATGTCAATATCATTGTTGGAGAGGTCCAGTGACACTCTCCAGAGGCGCGAGGCTTCGGCGCTCTCATCCGCCTGTGATGCTGCAGGCCCATAAGAAAAAGCCACCTCCTTCAAACTCACTGACTCGGCCTTGATAAAGCCCCTCGCCTTATCCAATGATTCAAAGAAGCTGACAAACCGATCCACGGCTTTGACCCGAGCCTTGAGGTTCTCCAAGATAGATCGTCCGATATTTGAACGCATTCGTAAGCAAAATTCGCCCGTACGCGCTTTCCACGAGACATCGCGACCTACCATGTGGCCCTTGAGCATGGCGAACTTGGCGGGTTTGCGGACTTTGATGATAGCATCGGAAACGCACATGAAAGAAACATCTGAGATGGGGCCACCTGCACCAGAGGCTTCTTTGTCGACAGGCTCAACACCCTTAAACCTGATTGAGACAATATCGTGCGCCCATGGTTGCCTGGTAGAAATGCCCCATGTGGAAGCTGCTGGCGCAACTGGTCCAAGCCTAGAGGTCTCTGTACCAGCGTTGGACTCATCTGCAGCGTTTACATTATCCTTCTCCGCCATGTTCAAGACCATGGATGGGAAGATGTCTGAGAGAGATATTTCGAGGGTCGGGAGTCGCACTTGCTGGGGAAGGGACCAGTTTCTTGTGTCTTGCAATAGGAACTTGATGTTGTGCCGATAAAGCTCGTGTTGGTCAACTGCCTGAGCAATCATGCCGGTCGCGAACAGGGTTAGGTTGTTCCAGAACTCATCTTCAAGATGAGGATAGCCCTTGTTAAGAGGAAGCTTCGATGACAATCGATCCGACTGTCTGTTTGCATTTCGGCTACTATCAAATATGTTAGTGCATTGCAAACACAGCTATTGGTACTTTATCCCAACTTACACATCAACAAGCCACCACGCATCCCCGCTCGGACTCAGCATGACCATAACGAACCAGTTTGGGTCCCAGCCAGTTCTCTGAAGCCAAATCGTCTTGGTCCATTCGCGGGTTTTGGTCAAAGATCTCAACTCATCCTTGGTCATAGAACTCTTTTTGGTAGTCCAGCCTGCCGTGCTTCCACGGCGAATAAGTTCATCTTCCATGACTCCACATCTCACATTCTCCAAGCATGTTGCACCATCGTCCGCCGGATTCTTTCCATTATTCAATAAATGCTCATGTTGAATGGTGAACTTCGAATGAGGCTTGACAGCGAAAACACCAGTTGTTGGCTCCACAAGCAAGGATGCGCTATCTTTGTAACCGACCTGCATACTTAAAAATGAGGTCGCGGGATCATCGTGAGAGATGCTCAAAATCATAGCAGCATCTCGATTTTGGAAACGAGGGAAGGCCTGTAATCTGTTGTGTATGCTACCCAAAAGGAACTCAACATGACGGCCAATAACCGTCTTCAGAAGAGTCTCGGCTGATAGATTGTCGGCATCGAAAGTGATATTCGTGTCCTTCACTTCCTTGTTGTCTCGATACCATTTCGCCGTCAAGTGACCTGACGACTTGGGATCAGGTTGGCCATTGGGCTTCCGGCCGCTATTGACGGCGATTAGGATCCAACTCTTCGGACTACCAAACTGTGTGCGCGAAGTCCAGTATTGAATTGCCAGCGCTCGATTAAGTGACTCGACCTTGAGGGTTCCCGTCCATGAACCTCTGCTAAGTAGAATTGCTTGTCTCTTGAGCTCGTTGAGCTTATGTGTGAGGACCAGTTCGTGTAGGAATTGATAGCAGCCTAATAGTCCGTCTTTGCTGAGGATATCATTTACCTGCCCTTCTAGGTAATTCTTTAGACCGTCGGGAATCGAGGATGCTGCTGGCTCAAAAGCGAACCGGAAGTCGATGAACCAAAACTGTTTCTCGAAATCTTCGTCTGCGATTGTGAGATCAACCTCGAATTCTCCCGCAACTTTGAAGGTTACTCGGCCGGAATCGATATCGTAGTTTCTGAAGTGATATGGGATCTTGTCGAAATCTTCGAGGTTAAGTCGCAATGATAGTTGGGTATCGAGATCGCTGATCCATTGAATTTGTTCCTGTCGTGTTAGGAGTGGTGGCTCAATATACGAGAGCTAGTAGCAAAGTCAGCTTGATCGCCTTTATTTCGCGATGCGCAAAACCTACATCAGGCATCCAAGCGGCCTCTCCGGTTGACAGTACCTGGAGGGCTGTTTTCAGATCAGGGCTTGGCATTCTGGCAAACGTTAAATCCCTTTTGACGTGACCCATAACATCCAGTGCTCCGGAGAACAAGGCCTCTTGCCCTTGGAGGTGAAATCTCAGGTCAATAAGCTTGCTAACCATATCGGCTTTCCGACTCCATTCTGTAATCACAAGCGCTTTGACCCATTTCCGATGCTCCCTCATAGCAAAGTTCAGTATCGATGTCTTCTTGGCAATATTTTCGCCAGATCCGTCTTCGACGTCGCTGCTCGGTACTGTCGAGTTTCCATTCATGGCGGCAGTAGGCAAAGGCATCTTTGCCAGTGCGGCAATCTGATCTTGGAGCGCATTGTGAGTCGATTGCGCGAGTCGCGTAAGAACCTTGGAGAGTGGTATGTAGCCCTGAGTGATGTGGACTATTTCGCCGGCAGGATCGCTCATCCTGGAGGAGTAGGTGGATGGTTGTAGTTGTTGATATCAGGGCGAGGTTGATGGCGAGAAGTCTTCAAAGGCGCTGGGGTAACGAATGAAGACCTGCCAGGTCATGTGAAAAAGTGCGCGCACGAACCATACATAAGGTTGTATAGTTTGGCGCCCTGGATTCTTCTTGTTTTTTTTCTCCTCCTGAAGGATCTTCGGTATACGAGGTGTCGTTTCGTCGGGTGAATCGTTTGTCCACTTTTGGAGGAGTCTTGATTGTTGCTTCATTTGGTCGAGCGCTCGACACGCCTAGTCATGTGATAGGCCAGGTACAAGTCAGCACAAAGACTTTGGGGCACAGTCAAGGTTGCATAATCAGTTATGCACGGATTCATTGGATTTACCATCATCAGTTGGAAAATAAGGAGCGTTTCAATCGCAAAGTAGATTTTGTGCTTAGTTTATTCGACATATACAATATGTTCTTTCTTATGTTTAAAAAAACAATGGTGAGAAGACATACATCGGCATTGATATACCTCCATAATATCCATGATATATTTATGCAAGCTAACCATGTCCTTTAACCCTTTGGTCTCTGAATATCTTTGGCGTCAACGGCCCAAAACCACAGCCTATGAGTAATGGCAAGGGGGCGTATAAAGAGCCCTGGTATCAGAGCTGCGAAGTTATTCCTATCCCAAACTAGGAATCATCAATTCAAGATTGAAATAGAAATTTTTATTTGATTGAGCGATTCGTGGGCCATGAGCCGAACACCCCAATGTGAACGCGTCTAAAAAAGTTCCCAGAAGCAAATGCTTATCGTTATGTCGCAAAAGTCACGACAACAGTTTCCATCGTTTTTTATATAAAGTAAATCATTGATTGGTGTTTTGTTACCTCGTCAGGCTTGGATATCATTGTCCGAAATCGGTCGTGACCCTGTCATTGTCGGGGAGGCGTTATTAGCTACGAGAATTAGCAAACTGCTTCTGTATTTCATCGCACCCGGATAGCCTACAGGATGCAAGTTATCAAACTTACAACTTGTTAGGAGCAGCAGCATTGGTTGTTGGCCACTGGTAACCAGCCGCGTCGCTGAACTTGTAACCGTAAGAGGAGGTAAAGTCGTCCAGAACAGCAGGGCCGCGAGAACCTATTAACATTGTAAGTAAAACTCAGCAAGCCTCGCATTAGAAACATACCGTAAGGGTATTCCATGGGAATAATCTCCTTGTTGTCATCAAGGTAGTGGAGGAGAGGGGTGAAGATGCGCCAACTGGCGTCGAGCTCGTCGTCACGGACAAAGTTGGACTGGTCGCCCTTCAAGCAGTCAAGGACAAGCGACTCGTATGCCTCGGGGATTTTGAGGTCGGAGAATCGTCGACGGTAGGTGAGATCCAGCTCGGTAACAACAGTTTGCATGCTGAGACCAGGCAGCTTAGAGTTCATCTTGATATAGACACTCTCGTTGGGCTGAATGCGCATAACAAGCTCGTTTCGGGGAATGTCCTTAAAGATACCCGATGTGACGTCCTTGAACTGGATTCGAATTTCGGTCTTCTGCTCATTGAGAGCCTTTCCGGCCTTCATAATGAAAGGTACGCCGTCCCAGCGCTCGTTCTTGATGTAAGCAACGAGTGCACAGAACGTAGGGCATCTCGAGTCCTTGGGGACAGTGTCGTCCTCACGGTAGGCGGGCTTACTACCGTCAAGAGACTTGCCGTACTGGCCAATGATGACGTTCTTGGGCTCAATGGCTGGAATGGCACGGAGAACGCGAACCTTTTCATCACGGATGTCCTCGGCGTTGAAAGAGATGGGCCTCTCCATAGCCAAGAGAGTAAGGACCTGGAGGAGATGGTTCTGCATCACATCGCGAACGATACCGAACTCGTCAAAGTAGCCACCGCGACCCTCGGTACCGAAAGGCTCCTTGAAGGTGATCTGGACGTTGTCGATGTGGTGTCGGTTCCATGTAGCGCCGAGGAAAGAGTTGCCAAATCTGAGGATCAGAATGTTCTTGACCATCTCCTTGCCAAGGTAGTGGTCAATTCGGAACAGCTCCTGCTCGTTCCAATCAGGCTCGAGTGACTTTTGAAGCTCTCGGGAGCTGGCAAGGTCCTTGCCGAAGGGCTTCTCAACCTGTGGGGATGGTTAGCCAACCTTTGCCATGACGAGGGTATTTTCACTCACAATCACGCGCGCGACACCGTTCTTGGGGTAGCAAATCTTCTTCAGATGCTGTGAAACAATGGTGAAGACACTGGGGGGCAGCGCCATGTAGAAAAGACGGTGGTTCTCGGGGCGGCCCTGCTCAACCTCCTGGAGGTGCTGCTCCAAACCCTGGAACGACTCATCCTTGTCGTACTGACCCGAGACGTAGGTGCAAAGCCCGGCGAACTCCTCGAGTTGCTGCTCAGTCTCCTTTGTGGGTGTCTTAATGTATGACTTGATGCGTCGAATGTATTCATCGTGATCCATCTTGGTGCGGGCATATCCGACAATCTTGACATCCTTGGGCAGGAACTGGTTTCGATACTGAGGCCGTGTTAGTCGAGAGAAAACCGCTCTGTCGAATGGACAGGTCACTTACAAGACCAAAAAGCGCAGGGTACTGTCATGCAGCAAAATCAAACATGTTAGCACAAGCACATCGGTATGTGAGGGGCAGTTGGGGGAGCTCCCCACCGTCTTCTTTTTCGCCAGATCACCAGAAGCGCCGAGCACGACGATTGTCGTGTTCTGCTTGAGCTCTATGCATCTAGAGGAGAAACTGTATCAGTAAAGAATTTTTTTTTTTTCTTTCTTTTTTTTCTCTCACTTGTGTTGTTCAGACATTAAGGCGTGAGGACACACGATCGTATCGCAAAACGCTCAGCTCAGCGCAAGCATGATAGCTCGCAGCCAAAGCGCAAAGTCATGGTGGGGGTTTTTGGAAGTTGATGGTTGAGGGGAGTACCTACGGATCCATGGTTGAGGTTCAAGTATGGACTGGGGAACGAGATACAACACAGAAGGGAATGAGGATGAGCTGTACAAGACAAAGGAGGGAGTGAGAGTGGAGGAAATATGAGAGGGATATGGAAGATGGAAATGGAAATGGAAAAGGTGACGAGGTTCTGGGGCCCGGCCAGGAAGGTTTTATGACGACGGGAGCGTCCAATGCCCGCCGCAGACCTGAGCACTGCAGCTAGGGGGAGCTAAGGTAACAATCCAAATCCATCCACCTTCATCGATAGGTAGGATCCCTGCGTGAGCGATGGGGCTATGATGCAGTCGGGTCCCTAAAATCCAGAAGTGAAAGTCCCTAAAAAAGAGTGGGTGGATAAAAGAGTGTAGGTCCGTCCACCGAGTGAGTTACTTGACGTGAAGCTATTCACCTAACAACTTGAGGTCTTGACTGGATCCGGTGATCAGGATGCCATGATGATGAACTTTGAATTGGTTATAGTCATGGATGTATACTATCATGCGATGTCCTTGCGAGGGCATCAGCCATATGCACAGGTAGATAAGGAGGTAGGTAGCTGTCTGTTCGTCTTGCGTAGCATACCCAGGTAGGTAGCACAGGTGTACCCAGCGGCGATTCTATCTCCGGACTCATCACAAACTACTAAGTTATACCAACCTAATTCACTTCTATTTTGCCTAAATTTTGCCTACCTTACCTATTTGCACTTATGGAGTCTATTTGAATTGAAACTGAGCCCATCAAATCTTCTCGCCCGGGCCAATTGCTTCAGGCGCAAGCGGTTGAATCGTTTCCGTCCTTTGGGGGCCATGCTACACAACTCAATGTCTGGCTGGATCTGTCGCGGAGTTGACGTATGGTGTTTCCACACACCTCAACCACTCTGTGTTTGTTTGTCTCAGCAATACGTTACCAATATTCTTGAGTATCAGCTCTTTCCTCCAATCTCATGTCATTTTGTGATTCATGACCAGGCCCGCATCATCACAATGGTAACCGCTGATAGGACACCCAGACTTGTCCATTACACAGTTATGTACCGTGAGCATGACGAAGCATGATGCTTCTCCAACTAAACAATCCGACTTCTTTGTCAGCTTCCCCGGCACCCCCGGGGGCATTGATCCCTTACCGAGTCCTGTCCGTCCTGGCTTCGGCGGCGGTGGCGGTGGCGGTGGCG
>VYWZ01003102.1:0-24143 GCA_008711595.1 Fusarium xyrophilum
TTTTTATTCTTAGCTTCTACGAAGCCATGGCAGGAGACATAAAGATAATTCTTCTCTGTTGAGACCATGAACAATCGCCATGGAGAATACTCTCTAAATTACGCCTGCAGCGTGATGGCTTCACAAAATGAGTGTAGATATTAAGCCAAGTAAACCCAGTACATCACCTTACGCTACGTTTTCTTGTTTGCGCCCTCACCCTCCTGGTAGTCGCCATACTCCTTCATGAGCTCTCCTATATCAAACTCCAACGCCTTGCCGTTGATAAAAACCGGCTCAACGTCCAGCATAACAAAGAGCACACGAGCTGGCTTCTCCTTGGACGTGTTTCTCCAGCGATGCATAGCGCAACGATTGATGATAACATCCCCGGGGCGAAGAACCCGGTTAACTTTTCCATCCTCACTCAAGCTGAGTTCAACTTCACCCTCGCAGACGGTCCCTATCCCAAGACTCAACGCGCGATGCATGTTGGACTCACCGCCCGTGCAAAGTCTACCATGCGAACGACACAGCCTTTTGGAATGTGAAGCGAAGGCTTATTGGGTTAGCTATGTGGAGAAATATGATGTTTAGAGACATACTTTATTCGTCCTGGCAAATTCCAGGTCGACATTGTTCGTAAGTTCCACTGGGTAGCTGTTGCTGCTGTACATGATGCTTTGAGCGCCTTCGCCGTCTAGCATGACCGCCCGGTGGTCGCCATGATCTGTCTTGGAGGGTCTTAGTTTGGGCCTTTGTCAGACTTGATGAGAAGAGTGTTACTTACCAGCAGGAATGTTGGCTCGCCGCTACTATCATGGCCAGTTACATAGCGGAAGGGGTTTCGAAGCCCTGGGGCAGGAAACTCGGTGCATCGATTGGAAGTTGTCATGTCTCTTCACTGCTGCGTATCTCAAACAATGGTATGTGGATGAAGGTGAACTAGCAGCGAAGAGGTGTAGACGAGTTAGTTTTTGATCGAGGTAACAGCAATAGAAGTGCAGTAACTGTAGTAAGAAGTCTCAATATAGTATGGTCAGCGAGAGTAGATCAAGTCTTGTGGATGATCCCCCGGATTTCAAGACGGCCCGTTCATACTCTGAAGTGCTGTGATAAATTAGGTCACATCAGTTGCAGTAGTCTGTATCATTTACTAAGATCTCACTCCACGGCACACAAGAAGGATGAACGGACTTCTCAGCTGTACCATAGGTAACTGCTTACGTGCACAGAATCGCGCTTGGACTTGGCTATCAAAACACAAGCGTGGTCTATGCTTACTGACATTCTTCGTACAGCATCTCGCGCCTATCTTGCGTTCTGTTGATGTAACAATCAGCTTACATCTAGCGGTATAGAAGCATCTATAGTGTATTGCTTCTTCGGTCTGATTCCTCAGCAACGGGCATTGAATCTATCCGATTGCCGAACCTATGGCTTTGTATCAGGTGATTTAGTAAGTGGTGAGATCGTGTTAGCAATGACAACGTGTATGTGTCGCGAAACGTAACCCTGAAAGCAATCCTGTCCGGCAGCATCACGAGTGATGAGTTATTTAGAATGGCTACACAAGGAAAATTTGCAAAGATTTGATTAGAAATCCAATGGCGCGAATTATCATGGGCCTACGACTTGGACATTATTGATTCCCTCCTCTAGCCGCCAGAGAAGAAATAAACTAGCAGTACGAAAGGTAAACGGGATACATCTTGGACAACCCCGTCCTCATCGAGCATTGAGGCACTGAATATTCCAGATCTCAATCTCAATCGCCACTTATCCTCTGGCTCAACATCCATATCCTTCGTAAAATGGCAGATGATACATCTACAACTCCACCACAACCCCCTGAGTACTATGTTGGCAGTTTTCCTGCCCCTGGCCTACGCCAGATCGTCAGACACGTCACTGGCCACCGCGAAGGTGGCAAAGCCCATTTCCTAACCTCGGACCACGGCGAACACTACCGTTTCATGGGTGAGAACAAAGCCGTAGCCAACATCATCTACTCAACTCGAGAAACACCCGTCAATCTCAACGGAGACGTTGATGTCGTCAAGGCCAAGCAGGAGGAGGTAGGCTTCCCATGACTGTTATGAACTTCAGTCACTGACGCATCCCACAGCCTCCCTTCCACTGCCAAAACGGGTCTATTGTCAGCATGATTGACTTTGGCCCTGGTGTTGAGTCTCCATTCCATCAATCTCTGACTATTGACTACGGAATAGTCATCGAGGGAGTCTTTGAGCTGACCCTCGATTCTGGAGAGATGCGTATCATGCGTCAGGGAGATGTCTGCGTCCAAAGAGCTACTGCGCATAAGTGGAAGAACATCACCGGGAGTGAGACCATGCCAGGACGAATGATGTGGATTTTGCTCGACGCTGAGGAGCTTAGCGTAGGTGGGCACAAGGTGGAGGGGTATCTTGGTACTTTGGTGAAGGAGTATCAGGGTCGCGATCACTATTGAGATAAAATATATCATTTTACTAGACGCGGAGCATTCGAATAGTTTATGGCCGATCCCGGGCTTGGCTGCGATGAATGAAGGCCCAGAGGGGACTAGACTGAAGAACCTGATTGCCTGTGTTCGGCACCTTGATATGCAATCTGTATAGTAGAGGTTATCTTCACACCACTGAGTAAGGAGACAGCCGAAGCAATAAGCTCAATCGAAACAAATGGCAACGGCCACGACAGAGTATAGAGATGATAGGCATAAGTCCCAAATGCCATTTCGCACTAACGTTTTTCACCGCAAAATAAGAGCGGACTTGCTACCGAGACTTTCCCTGCTACACAAAGTCTTCCTGCTACCCAATCTGAGCCTACCACTTAGAAAGGCCCTGCTACACAGACTTTCCCTGCTACTCAAGGCCCTGCTACGCAGACGCTCCCCGCCACCCAGAACAGGCCTTCTACTGCCAGCAATGTTCCCAACCAGGACGCTACAACCGTCCCTCAGAACCAAGGCACTGAGTCTACTCAAGAAACCATCATCCCCACTGAGATTACTGCCAACGGAGCTACAACTGCTGTTGGTCAGTCTGGCGAGTCTACTTCCGCCCCTGTCAATCCCAACGGCGCCACCACTCAGACTGTCAATCCCGGCTTCCAGACCAGCCCTTCTGCAACCGGCGGTGCCCCTACAGAAGCCAACTTTGCTTCCACGACGACTCGTCCTTACACCCAGCCTGCCACTCCTAGTCCCGGTTCCCAAACCGCTACTGCCTTCGACCCTGATACTACCATCGGCCCTCTCAACAATGCCGAGCCTGCTCATGATAACTGTGTCAGCACCAACCTGATCCCCAACGGCGACTTTGAGTCTGCATCTAGCGGATGGCAGATCTCCGGAAACGCTGGCATCACCCACAACGGCCAATTCGGTCCTCAAGCCCATGCCAATAGCGGCAACCTCGCCATACAAGTCCCCCCGCCCCCCTTATTCATCACCAATCTAACAACTTCCAGGGCTCTCCACTGGCCTCAAAAAGACGGCGTCAAGGCCGGTTCCAAGCGCAGCATCACAGGCCTCACACCCGGCCAGACATACTATCTCGGCTACGATCACCACATGGGTAACGGCACCCATCTCCCCTACTACGAGTGTGACATCCTCGTCAAAGTCGACGGTGTCAACTTTGACGACTTTGATCCTTTTTACGACCCTAATGCTTGGTAGCAGTACCGCAACCGCATGAACTTTGTCACGCCTACGCATTCCACTATTGAGCTGTCGTTTGTTCTTACAATAACCCTGCTGCTTTTACGCTTCTCATGGATGATGTTTTCCTTTCTACTTGCCAGAGATAGTCGGTGTTTTAGCGGGTAGGCTTGCTTATAAAGTAGAGTTAATAGAGCCTTCATGATCCTCACTCCAGACTTTAGAATTCACAACGTCTTATAGTATGATGAGACGTATTGAGGGTTGTCTGTATCTTCTTCTGCTCCCACTCAAATTCCACGTCAAGACTTTCGTAGTGTTCTGCCAACGCAGCAATGTCTTCTGTCTCAATCGTGATTGCGACGAGTTTAATCTTGTGAGCCTGGACCAGTTTCCATCCCGCCTTTCCTTTGCCATGTATCCTTTCAAGATCACGGCTGAGCGTCTCAAGCTTGAAGTGCTTTGGCTCCCCAATAACCTGCACGATTCCCGGCTCTTCAGGTGCAGACATTGTGACAGTCGAGGTGTATAAGTTTGAATAGATGGAGCTGTAAAGGTATTCGTAGCGGTACAAAGTGGTGTTTATGTGTTCCTCAGTCCACCCAGCCGGCCTGATAGGAGTGCGTAGCTGCTTTTGAGTAGCATTTGGTTCAGTAGAAGTGAATAGATGCCAATTCCCAACAGCTTTTGACGCATGAATCAGGGATTACACCTAATTCGCCTCTGAATCTCGCCA
This sequence comes from Fusarium xyrophilum, assembly GCA_008711595.1. Lineage (NCBI taxonomy): Eukaryota > Fungi > Ascomycota > Sordariomycetes > Hypocreales > Nectriaceae > Fusarium > Fusarium xyrophilum. The sequence goes on from VYWZ01003102.1 coordinate 4,386, forward strand.
CTCGGTGATAAAATCTAGCATTCTGAGTATGAACTCAGGCGACGTGCGCGTCAGTTGCAAATCTCCAAGCATTTCTCTCAAGCCGACCAAGTCAATGGTATCGGATGTGAACATGACTGAATCGCCGGCCAAATGCCATTCTGCTTTGCTCTCTCCATAAAATATTTCCAAAGCAACATCGAGGCATTCAAGGTTGAGGATCTCATCCTTCGGGAGGAAATATGCATAGCCGATGCAAGTGGTCATTTTTGTGATGGATTGGCTTTGGCGATGAGTGAGTGTTTGCTTGGTGTTTGTTGCTGTGAGCGACATCAGGAGTCCTGGTTGCGAGACGTTGTTTTATTTTTGCTGGTATTGCTTGACGCATTGTGAATGGCTTCATTTGAGAAGTGGCGTGAGCTGAACAGCTGTCTGCCGCGGCGTGATTGACCAGTTTGTTATCCGCTGCGAAGTCGAGTTTCGCGTCACGTCTCATGTTGTCATCGATGTTGTGACGGCATCTGTCGCTTGTCAATATTCCTCCACTCTGTGATTGTCATTGAAAGTCCGATCATGGCACCCCAGGAGAGTCAAGAAAAAGTACGGCGTTGATTTATTTAGGAGACCTTGCACTAGATATTTTGAATCTTTTGTCTAGAGTTCGGATTTTTTTTTTTTTTTTCCCCTACTTTCTGCCGATACGTAGCAGGTTAAACAGTATTTCGCGTTATGATAGTCAGACAGAGGTCATCCAACATGAATAGCGGCGTCAATCGAAGGTGTCATTAACGGTGGGAAATAAACTGTATTATCGTGTGTTTTAGCATACTGAACGTTTGTCGTAAACTCTTTTTCCATCGTAATTTATCCCTTTCGAGCATCCTACAGACGGGACTTGTTGTCCTCCTCACGGCCTTTTAGGTTGGGGTGAGGGGCGCGAACAGGTCGAGTGACAGCGTAAAAAGCAAATCCCTGGGATTGGGTAGAGAACTGCATGCACGTCACTACTTGCGTCCTGTAAGTGGGAAATGGGGATGGATACCGACCTTGACCTTGGAGTCAACGTGGAAGAAAGCAAAGTCACCGGGGACAAGGTGATGTGTAATGCCAGTAGCCCCATCCTACAAACCGTTAGTTTCTATTTACAATGAGTTGGGCAGGGAACATACCAAGACATCAATCTGGCCACTCAAAACATACTTGCTCTCCTCAAAGTCATAGTGCGCAGGACGAGCAGGACCAGCCTCGATCTTGTAGAAGCCGGAAGTGATGTGAGCGGGGGCATCGGTCTTTGTGCGCATGGTATGGAAGTCAGCGACAGTGGCGTTCTCGCCCCGGGGCAGAGGGATGAATTCGTGGCCGGCGCCCTTGATGACGGTGAGAGGGACGAGCCTAGACATTTTGGCGGTTTATGGGGCAATGGAGAGTATAGAGATGTAAGGGGAGATACGGAAAGATGAGGACGGGCTTCTCATACCTTAGAGGTCAACGTGCAAGACCCTTCGGTAACAGCCCCGATGCTGATGCTGGGCATGATTTGTGGGGAACGGATGGACTCCCGTCCCCCGTCCCGGTCTCCACTTGGGCGCGGAGGTGAATTTGATGTTGACTTGAAGCTGCAATTGTTCTTCCATTTCTACTGGAATGGCGCGGAAGGAGGGTTTACTATGAGTTGCATTACATCTGGATATCATCTCTCTTTCTGCAATACCTGCTGATCATTCTCTTCCTGTTTCTTTGTTGACATCAAATGCCGGCCGAATTGACTCTCCCGGTTTTGAAGTTAGCGTAGCCGCCCGGACAAGACTCGGGATGTCTCCTCCACGTGATCGGAAAACTGTCATTACTGCCGAGAGGAGTTGAGTCTATCAGTCACATCAAGATAAGTATATCTTGCAGATGGACCCTAAAATCTTAAGTTTCCAGGCCCCCCAAGGCTCCGGCTTCTTTATATGTATCGTCATCGGGTTCGAAGATTGTGAGCACAATCATGTTGCCACTACGTTCTATCGATGGGTACAGCCTGCGCCGGTCGGCATGCCTTCATTGGTTGTTGTCGTCTATCAGCAATGCCATGACTTGAGGTCTTTTTTTCAGCTTTGCGCTTGATCAGCCACTTCAGTGCTGTCGTTGGCAAAGGGTAAAAGGGTAGAATGTCAATCGGGTAGACCAACCAAGACATATGCAGTGCTTTCTTGGTGTTTTGTTGTTCGAGTCTGCCTTGTAACTTGGCATTTGTAACCGATTCAGAATGACTCTATGCAATCGGACGCTGTCGTCGACCTCAGGTATAATGGCGAAAATCGCCCATTGCTATTGGGTCACGACGCTGAGGCTGGCAGACTACAGAGTAGAGGCTCAGCTGGAACGCCACCAAGATCCGAATCTGGCGATACCAACTCATAACTGACCTTGGAATATCTCCCTTTTCTTTGTCGTTGTCGTTTTGCCCTTGTTTATCTATATATTCTCATCATTTCATGCTTCTTTTGTTCCTTTGTGAATCCGACATGCAACCTGAAGAAACTCAATGGATGCCATGAAGAAGCTCTCTGGCTGGAGAAAGACAGCACTTATCGTCTCCCTTCATCTAGTCAACGGCGGCGGCGCATCTATTCTTGGAGAAACAGCGATTCTTAGCGGTTCACGTGATAAAATCTCCCGTGCAGATCTCTGGATCAATCTCGCCATCAACATCATCGGAACAGGCGTCCTCGGCTCTTCCAATTTCTTCATGCAAGTTCTCGTCGCTCCAACAAGACAAGATGTCGACCGCTCCCATGCTTCAGAGCGCTGTGTAGAGATTGGCGTTCACTTTCTTCACAACTTTCGCTTTATTTCGAAACGCCGGATATTCCTCTGGGCGCTCTTCTCGCTTACCAGTATTCCTCTACACTTGGTCTTCGACGGTTCTGTTCTAGAGTCAAAGCCTACGGATGGATTCTTGGGTATCATGGTCTCGGAGGACTTTCTGAACCGTGCAAGATTTACTCTTCCGTCTGTGACAACAACCTCCAACTATACATATCTTGTGGACGGCGAGAGTTACCCCCAACAGAATCATCAAGAGTATCGAGAGTTCTCTGAATGAAGAGTCCTGGGAACGCTTAGAATTCCAAGATTGTATGCGACGCTATAATGACCTTGAAGTCCTCATGCTGAATCACCGGCATGTATGATGTCGTTATGGTTGTGAGCAATCAGGATAACACGCCTAGCTCTCAATGGACTAGAGAAAATGTCGTCAAAGTGAATAACGGCTAGTATGACTTTGATGCAACAAATTCACGCTGGTTCGCTGGCCGGTACAATCGGTTGAGAGACTCGCGCGGTCTCATAACAAATTCTACAGATAATAATACGGTACCTGGTTACTACATGCAACTCGATCCAGGCACTGGACTTATTCACATGAACGAAACAAAGTACAAGCCCGCGTTTCAAACCATGAAGGTTGACTACTGCCTCTCTGGAAGATTTGATGCTCCCTATGGACTCAGCATTGCAAATCCTCTTCTTCTTATTTTCTGCATCATGTGTATCACCAAGTGCCTGTTGTGTGCTTATACCTCGACGGTCAGATCTTAGAGTACTGAAGATCCTCTCATGACTGTCGGGGACGCAATTTCTTCTTTGATTGCCAATCCGGATACTTGCACAAAGGGGATGTGCACTCTCGATGCTGAAGATCTGCATGCGAAGCTGGATCCAGACAGGGCACTCGGCACTTCAAGAGCGTGGAAGAAGAAACAGACGGTCGCTGGGGATGTAGTAAATCCGGGTGTTTGGATACTTTCTTACATGCTCATTGGAAGCTTGTTTGTCCTTAGTGGACTCCTCCTTGCACCTGCACTGCAAACGCGGTCTTTGTAGGTCGTCACTCAACTCGACTCTGGTCGAAATGCTAACACTTGGATATGTAGGCGAGAGTCACGGTTCGCCCATCATCAGAAAAACGCCGACGTCAATGATTCCGGACTACAGTCAGCATCACTGCTTAGCCTTACCATGATATCGAATACACCGCAAGTCCTATTATCACTATGCTACATGACGTTCAATGGGCTAATAACTCGAATGCTTGCCGAATTGCAATGGGCTAGCTATGGGATAAACTTTAAGTCTTTGAGAGTGACGAACCCACAGCGGTGGCCAACGATCTACATACCGACTGCAATTCCCTTACCGCTGGTCCGTCCCACTTCTTACAATTAGCAGTATACTGCACTGGCTTTATTCGAACTGCTTTTATATCTGAGTAACTATAAATGTAAGTGGCTTCATGCTGTCCAGAAAAATGACTATATGTTATTGGAACAACGTACTGATGGTTATCTGAAGTTTATGACCCCATGATACCTTATGGGATCGCGGGCTTCAATTCTCATCCGTGGCTATTTTGATCCGTTTCTCGATATCACTGGTAATTGCGCTGAGTCCGATGATCCTGGCAAAGCGCAGTTTACCGGGTCAGATGGTTTTAGGAGGAAGCAACTCCAAGCTTATCTCTGCCGCTTGCCACTGTATTCCCATCAGTTCGAGCCACGCAATCAGAAAGGCTGCCGCGGTCACTGTTCCTCTATTGGAGACATCGGAAACCGTGGGCGACCCATTGGATCTGATGGCGACAATGAAATTGAGATGGGGAGAGGTACCGACGACGAATGCAGATAGTGAGATTAGTCATCTCGCGTTCGGAGTTGAGGAACAGGGAATCACAGAACCGATCGGAGGGGAAACACTACAGTGGAGGAGCTTCTAATTCTTGATGTATTCCCTTGAGTAATGCTCAGATATCAAGCCTGGTATGCGTAGCAACAGGCTTAGCCCGCATCATCAACGGAGTCTTGATGCACAACGCAAAAGACTTCTGATCCGCCCAATTCCGGCTCTCCTCACACAACTCAAGATCATACTTGAACAACAAGGTCGCCAAAATGAGCCTCGCCTCATGCATAGCCATGCTCTGAGTCTGCCCAAGACAATTCCGAGGTCCAAACCCAAAGGGTTGGTGAGCCTCCCACATATCTCCAGCGTACTTTGAGCCTGTCTTGAGCCATCTCTCAGGGACAAAGGTTTCGGCGTCCTTGAAGTTTGATTCAGAGTGGTAGGTGGAGTAATTATGGACTGATACGCGTGTCTCTGGCGGGATGTACTTGCCCAGGATTTGCTGGCCGCCTGGTCGGACGACTCGTGGACTTCCAATGGGAACTGGGGGGTTAGACGCGAAGAGCTTCCTTGAATCAGGCATTCATGTACTTGAGTTCCGCAAGACGTTCGTAAGTAAGGTTGTCGGTACTCGTTAAAGTCGCAGCTAATGCCCAAAGAATGAAAGACCGATAATTACCGAGTATAACGTCGGTAATTGATGGCTCTTGAACTACCGGCTGGCTGGCCCCTCCTCATCTTCTGCGGCTGTTTCTCCACCTCGTTAAACGATGTCTACAACGGGAGCCGGCGGCCGGCTCAAGGATTTTCATTGTTACTGTTAGATCCCTGATCTAACTACTTTAGCCCCGCCAATCGGATGAGATTCCAGCGTCTCGGCTGCTGGGCATCATGTTCACAGCCAACACTCTCCCAGTTTGAGTCTCAAGGGAGGTGGTGGCGCCCTCAGGCCTCAGGGTCCTCGGTGTCTGGATGAACATGTTCGTTTCTCTGCAAGATTGACTTCACGATAAATTGAAACATCAGATGATATCTTGAACTCTTGAACTCTGTCCTCTGCCCGGATACGACTTATAATCCCTATGCTAAGACCGTCATGAGTCCTGTGCATGTAATTTCTCGAGGAAGCCTGGGTTTCTATTGTATATCCTCGTCTATATGACTGACCCAATCTCTGTTGAAGCCGCATCCGATTTGTCAGAGAAGCTGCATGACGTAGGGGTTCTCCGTGCCGACATATCTAGCTCCGCGGTCCCTTCAGGCTTCACCCCAAATGCATAAGCTCAAAGACCGAACGACGATGATGTTTAATATTTCTGGAGAGTATTCCAATGCAGGGCCCTAGATAGCACATTCCTTCGTCCACGACCCCTTGTTCCAGCTGAATATTGCGTTACCGAGACGTTCTACAGGAGACTATGACGAGCTGACAAAGACGCTTGCATAACGCTATCTCTTGCCCACCTCACGGAGGTCTACTCATACAGATAAGTTCACTCGTGTCACAGTTTAAGTTTCTAATTGAAGCAAGCACTGTTTTCTGTGGTGGCTTGCATACTGTCACCTTCCTTTGATCGATCTCCCTGCTGTCGCCCACATTTCCAAAACAGACGCTGCCATGCTCATCTCTCCCAGCCTTTCGGGCAGCCTCCTCGCCCTGCTGGTCTCTCATAGCGGCACAGCCTACGCTGCTGACTCGGAGCAAGCCGGTGAAGTTGGCGAGACTGTCAAGGGTGATTGCCTGTCTGAGGGGGCGTTTCAGCTCACGGACGCCTCACTTCCCCAGATTGATGAGATCGATCCCGATGATGCATCGCTCTTCTACCCTGAGAATGTCTCCACCAAGCGCCGAAGTCCGAGTTCGCGCACTGCGACGAAATGTAAGACTTTTCCTGGAGACTTTCTCTGGCCGAAGGAGCCGGTTTGGAAGTTGCTTGACCTAATCGCTGGTGGCGCTCTCATCAAGACTGTTCCCATTGCAGCGTCATGCTACGATAACCTTGGTGTTTACGACAAGACTCGATGTAGTTATGTCACTGACAATTGGTCCAACTCCTCTCTGCGGTAAGTCAGCCATACACTACCCTACCTACTCTGTAGCTAATCGTGTCAAGTATCGCCGACCTAACCTCTGTCATGTGGCCCTTGTACCAAGGTCGCACATGCCACAACCAGGCGAGACAGTCGAAGGGAAATGCAACCTTGGTGGCTCCCCCCCCTACGTCTTCGACGTGCAGAAAGTTTGCCACATACAATTGGCTGTCAGCCTTGCCCGGCCGCTTAACATGCGATTGGTCATCAAGAACACTGGCCACGACTTTGATGGGCGATCTGCCGGTGCCGGTGCCTTGTCGATCTGGATGCAACGCTTCAAGGGTATCCAGTTCTTCAAGACCTACAAGACCAATAGTTATAGTGGGCCTGCTCTCAAGGCTGGAGCTGGTGTTATTGGCTCTGAGCTTTATCAGGCTGCTAAGAAGTATGGTGCTGCTGCTGTTGGAGTTGAGGGTTTGAGTGTCGGCTTTGCTGGAGGATATCTAGCTGGCGGTGGACACTCGCCCATGTCCCCTCTGTACGGAAGGGGTCCCGATCAGGTAAGTACCTTGGCATAGACTTGATGACATATACTGACACGCATAGATTCTCAGCATCGACGTCGTCACTGCAGATGGCCGATCTGTCACTGCCAACCAGGACGAGAACACCGACCTCTCCTGGGCTCTCAGCAGCGGTGGCGGAAGCACATACGGTGTCGTGACCTCATACACCGTCAAGGCATTCCCCAGGATCAATGCCTCCGTCATGACATTTTCTTTCGGCACCAGCGATACAGTCTCTTATGATACCTTCTGGAAGGCTGTCACAGCTTACTGGAAGGCTATTCCTACCTTCAACGATGCTGGTAACTATGGGTACTGGGGTGTCTTCCATGGAGCAGGCGACGCACTCGTCTTTTCTTTCTTCCCTTGGTTTGCGCCCAACCATACTCTTGCTGAGTTAAAGACTTTGACTGCGCCTCTTTTCAAGACGTAGAGGGACCTTGGTATCGAGCCCGACGTTACCGCGTCTGAGCATGAGACTTTCTATGGAGCTTGGTCGGTCGGTCTCCCTCGGGAGACTGTTGGTGGTGCCAAGACCAAGACTGGTGGTCGTCTCTTCCCTCGTAAGGACTCCCTCTCACATTTGTCGTGTTGGTTATAGCTAACTGTTTCCTTCTTAGTGAGAACCTCGTAGACCCAGCCAGATTCGAAAAGACCTTCAATACACTCAAGAGTCTTTCCGATAAGGGCGGACAGGTGATTGGCTTCGGCATTACCGGCGACCGCAGGAACAGGTCCTTACCCCGATAACGCTGTTGACCCTGCTTGGCGAGGCGCTGCCATGTGGGCCATCTCTGTCATCGACTTCCCTTACCTTGAGCGCAGCTCATGGGATGTTGTTGCTGAGAAGAGCAAGACACTGACGAACGGTCGGATGAAGCCGTGGAGGGATGTGACACCTGGCGGAGGTGCATACGCCTCTGAGGCTGACGTGACGGAGCCTAACTTCCAGCAGTCCTTCTATGGTGCGGATAAGTACAAGAGGCTTCTTAGTATTAAGGATAGGGTCGATCCTAATGGTCTGTTCTATGCGCTTCAGGGTGTTGGTAGCGATCGGTGGTATGTCGCTGACCAAGTTCCTGGTGTGCCTACCCAGAATGGTCGTCTCTGTCGCGTGTAGACCCAAGGTCACCGCACATCACGGAAACCGCTAGAAAGATATCTGACCTAATTCGCGTATCCCATTCTGCCGTTGCACATGGCCGAGAAGATTACTTTTTATACATACATATAATCCGGGACATTGGCTGACCGTTTCCGACCTTGAGTGGTCACGAAATTTGTTCCTTGATATTCTACTTGGGTGCTCTGTCACTCACCGAAGGTTGAGCGTCAACATGCAAAAAGCCCAGGACGAATTTGAGCGGTCACCAAACAAGTCTTCGCATGAAAAAGTCAACAGAAAACAACAATTAAGCCGAATTATCATAATGGCAGGCTATGCTTACTCTGCATTTATGCGCAGCGACTTGCCCTAAAAGAAAGCTGTACCTTGCTTATTTTTAAAATTAGAGTGAGAAATCTGATGTGATCGGCAGCTGACGGCATGATCAACTGACGTATGAGAGGCTGTTTAAACAAGGTAAACAATGCAGATCGCGGGCTGTGCCTAGATCCTCTCGGGTATAAACACGGATAGAAGCTATGTCAAAGCTTCTTGCAAGAGTCCGTGATTAAAGTTTCGAGATCAAGTTCATCATGATCGCTCAAGGCCTCGTCTGGCCCGTGCTCGGCCTTCTTCTCAACTCCGTTTCAGCGGGTAAGTTACCACTGGTCCATCAGCGCTGAAGTTAACCGTCAAACACGAGGGTACACTTCACCCAGCCATAAACGCCGACTTTCCAGATCCATCAATCATCCAACTCGAAGATGGATCGTGGGTAGCTGTCGCAACAAGCGGCGAGCCACCAGAAAACTACAGAAAACTTCAAGTCGCTACAGCTAAAGATCTTGTCGGCGAATGGACCCTGCAACAGGAAGATGCCCTCCCCGATAAAGGCTGGACAACAGGCGAGAACACCTGGGCGCCTGATATTCGCCGCTTCGACAGTGGAGAGTACATCGTCTACCTGAGTCCCGAGATTGAAGCCGGGAGACACTGCATTGGTGTCGCACGTTCAAAGCATGCAACTGGTCCTTATATGTACGATGAGAAACCTCTTGTCTGCGGACCAGATGATCTCAAAGGCACCATTGAGGCGAGCGGCTTCAGAGACCCCGACAGCGGAAAGAACTATTTCATCTACAAGATTGAAGGCGATGCATCAGGTCCAACAGGCGGCACACCGATTGTGCTCCAAGAAATCGAAGGCGACGGCATTACCTTCATCGAAGAAGCCGTCAAGATCTTAAACCGCATCGGCAGTGAAGACGGAGTTCTCATCGAGCCGCCAAACATCGTACGTCTTGGCAACGGGATATATGTCCTGTTCTTTAGCAGTCATGATTTTCGTGATCCGCTGTATAATGTCAAGTATGTTTATGCGGATAAGCTATCGGGACCGTATACGCGTGCGGAAGAGCCGCTGATTGCAGCGCCGGATCTTGGACTTGATGCGCCTGGTGGTGCGACGAGTATTGAGGCGGGCGACACACTGGACTTTCATGGATGGTGTCCTGATAATAAGAACATTCGATGTATGTACAGCGTTGAGTATGAGTATGAATAAGGGATTCGTACTGGTAGATTAGCAACGGAATTATTTATTGACTTTCAGGACCGTTGTTCAACGGGAACCGTTATGCGCCAAAGAAAGGTTGCCTTCAACCTTCCATGCTCGATGCGCACATATCAGCAAAAAGAACATTTTCGCCATTCGACATGCAAAAGATATGATATAATCCAGTGAAACATCGACCACGCCAGGAGTCGAACCTGGAATCTCTAGAGAGTTCGGGAACTGGAGACCGAAATCTAGCGCCTTAGCCATTAGGCCACGCGGCCGGAACCGTTCATGATTGGCTCCCTTCTCAGGACGATCAAGTCGTCGACGCGTCCTTACGTGACGTCATGAAGAATAGAGTAGCTCTGAACTTGTCGTGATAATATATATTTATTCCAATCATTCTTATCTATAGTCACTGCCCGTACCTAAAATTCTGTTAAATTCAGGATAGTTATTAGCTTTCTTCTATATCCAGCATTTTGTTTCTTTTTCTCAAGTATATAATCTCAACTGATGACTCAATCTTACCTGACCAGAAAGGAATCAACTACAGGACGAATTAGGTTTAGTAGAATGCATATAGGAGTTTACTCAAGCGTTTTTTCTACCAGTCAAGCAATATATTTCCATTATAACACACACCTTATAGAAACGACACCCCCGTCGCAGGCAGAGCCCTCTTCCAAAACTGCCTTGCCCAGCCTATTTAGTCTCCTGGAGCTCCAACAACTTCTCCACGCTCGGGCGCTTGAGCATATTCTCTGCCCACTTCTTAACATACGGGTAATCATCCTGGTTGAACTCGTCATTCGGAATTCGCGGCTCAGCTGTAGGCTGCCAGGTAAAGAACGCGACATCCACATACGAGAGACGACCGCCAAAGAACCAGATGTTCCCATCCGCGTCAGGCTCCTGCTTAGCCAGATGTCCATCCAGCACGCTAGTTACGCGATTGACCTCTTTGACATAGCGCTGACGAGCTTCAGGAAGTGGCTGGTAGATGATGAACCACATCGCCTGGCCGTAATACGGTCCCTGGCCGGTGGTCTGGAAGAAGAGCCACTGGCGAGCGTGGTGGGCTTCAGGCGTGCCGGGTGTGAAGCTAAGCTTGTTGTCTTTGTCGTAGGTCTCGGTCAGGTACTCGATGATGGCGCCGGATTCCCAGAGAGTGAGGTTTGTGTTTGGGTCCTGGATGGAAGGCAATCTCCCGTTGGGGTTGATGGCGACATATTTGGGGCTCTTGACGTCGGTGAGAGGGACGATTTCTGTCTCGTAGGGGAGTCCCAGTTCCTCGCACAGGAGGATAATCTTGCCAGCATTGGGTCCATGGATTCCCAGTACTTTGGTAGGCTTCATTTCTGCCATTGCGATAAAGGTGAATAGTATGACGGTAGATTGAAAGGGTGCAGTTGTGAATTGTAAATGACTATGAGAGTCTTAGTAGAGATGATAGAGTGTTGAATGAGCTTCTTCCCATGGGAGCTGTAACCCTTTAAATACATGACTGCCCCTTCCATCCAACTTAACTACGTCCAACAGACTCAACACTAAGCATGAGCGCGGAGGGGACTGACAAAGCAACCAAACACTGGTGTAACAAGCGATTAGTCACGTTGCGTTGAGGTTCGAGGGTTTGTCATGATTGTCCTCATGTAAGCCTGCTTCCGCGGAACTGGTGGTTCCGATTTGATTGGCTGGCTTATTGTGAACAGCAATCAACAAAACTCCCGACTCCGAATTGCTTTACAAATCTACGGCTTGTGTATGTTTATTTAATTTAATTCTTGCATGTAAAGATGGCTTAGAACTTTTAGCATATCGATATTTATTTCTTGCCTCTAAACCTGAGTAATTACGAGAGTGATTAATCCAATGTAGCCCATGATGGAGCCACTCCAGCCATTGAAACACGACAGCTCATAAGAGCATCCACAACCGCCACAACCATGCATATCCAGTCTGATACACATACATAAATCTTATAAAAGTTCTGCAATTATTTGAAGATGATTACTATGAGAATTGTTTTTATTCACGAGGTCCTGCTCGTCTCCGAAGACTACATCCGATAGCCCGACTCTAAACCGAGGCAGTCCCACTCTCTCGGTTTTGATGATCGGAGTCCGACTCGGCTGAAGTCCTCATCCTCGCAGGAAACTCAATCCCAGTCTGTCGAATGGCACGTGACCGAATAATATTATTACCAGTCACGGCACTGGCCAAGTACGAATATAAATACGACCCCCGCCATCTCATTCATGCCAAGAACTAACTTGAGATATACTCTGCAAACTGGCAATCCCATCAACGATTCTTCAATTAGCAATGTCTCGCGTCGCTTCACTACCACGGCGTCGTCTTCTCACCTCCCTCACCAAACAACCTAGACGCTACTTCTCAGCTACGATGGCTCAAGCAAAGGACACGTGGTCCGCAGACCAATACGTAAAATTCCTCAAAGACCGCACTCGTCCTTCTACAGATCTTCTCGCCCGCGTTCCCAACACTTCTCCCAAGCGCGTCGTGGACGTTGGCTGCGGGCCCGGCAACTCAACCGCCGTGTTGGCCGAACGCTATCCCAACGCTCACGTCTCAGGATTCGATTCCTCAGCTGACATGATCGAGAAGGCGAGACAGACCCTTCCGAATGTTTCGTTCGAGGTCGCTGATCTTTTGACCTACAAACCTGAGGAGCCCGTTGACGTTCTCTTCTCCAATGCTGTTTTTCAATGGTTGCCGAACGGGCAACGCATTGAGATTGTGAGAAAACTTCTTGAGCATGTTGCGCCTGGTGGAAGTCTTGCTTTTCAAGTTCCGTTTAACCTTCAAGAACCGAGTCACGTTTTGATGAGAGAAACAGCGGACACACCCAACATGCCGTGGACAGAGAAACCCAAAGCTGCCAATTACGCCCGAGAGCAATTTCCTTCACCAACGGAGATTTGGGATGGACTGAAGCATTTGTGTTCTGATCTCGATATTTGGCAGACGACTTACATGCATGTCATGGAGAATCATGAGGGTATTGTTGAGTGGGTCAAAGGGACTGGCCTTCGACCGTATCTCGATCCGTTGTCGGAGTCTGAGCAGGAAGCCTTCGTTGAGGCTTATTTGAGTAAGCTGAAGAAGGCATATGCGGTGCAGAAAGATGGGAAGCTTCTTCTGCCATTTCCTCGGCTCTTTGTTGTTGCGACAAAGGCGTAAATATGGAGTTCAAGCATTGTATATATTATGATACGCAGAGGAATACTCCAGGAGAATCGAGGATAGAATACCTGATCATCAGAAACATGAGGTTAAGACGAGTTTTCCTAAGACGTTCTACACGATGCTCGCACTGTTGTTACTGACGAGTCTTACCAGCGCCGTCGCATATGCTTGGAGCCCAGCAGCTAGTATTCCGCTTGCATACGTAACGGGATTGACTCTCAATATTGCGACACTGTTGATCGTTCAGGATTCAGGGATTCAGATTAAAGAGACTAATAGAGAAAATAAGAAGTTGTCATTAGCTGTTAGTCAGCTGAAGAGCGATTCGGGGCAGAATGGGACTGTAGGATCGTGAAGAGCTAGAATTTGTGGAGAGATGGAAGTTGACGGGGAAAGATATGAATTGGAAAACAAAAATCAAGTAGTTTGCTTTACTAGGGACTGAATTATCCATTTCTTTATTCCTGACTGAAGGAAAGAAGATGACTTTCAAGGCGACTCGTATGCAACATGTGAAATATGCATCTATCGAAGCACCACTGAAATTTCTCCACGTGCCACAGCCGGAGTTTGCCATTCCTCCCCGGACAACACTACCTACAAGTCATCACCGACTGGCAACGCCGATAATACCACATGGCAGACCGAGAAGAAAGCAGTCCTGCCATCGAGGCACATGGCTCAGATGAAGATCCTCCCTCAAAGAGACAAAGAGGCTTCATCGCCAGACAGGTACGCCACCTCTAACGTAGTAGGAATGAGAGAGATGACTCAGACATGATAGGCATGTGAATACTGCCGCCAGAAAAAGACAAGATGTGATGAAGATTTCCCATGTGGCCTTTGTAAATCCCTCGGTCTTCAATGCAAATTCACCCAAAGAAAAGCAACGCGGTATGTCTCGGACTCCCTTACCGAAACGCTAATACCAACAGCATCAGGAATGAAGCTTCTCTCGGCATGATCGTCAGCATCCTCCGTCGCATAGAAGGCAAAATCGACGTATCAAAACCTCACGATACAAACCCTACCGGAAATGGCTCCATCGCCACCGCTTTACGACCCTTTAACCCAAGATCCCCTGCAAATTCAAGCGAAGTCCTCGGCGTGCCCTCGTTTCTCCGCCACAAAACGATCGATTTACCAGCCGCACCAAATGATCCAAATCCCGCTATATCCTTCAGCGCGCATCAGGTACTTTTCTGGCCAGCAATTCAATCCGCACTGCCTGAGTCTGTAAAGTTAATGTGCCAGATGCAAGGCGCCACCTACTCAACACGCCTTGAAGCTTCACGGCCGAAGCTCCCGCACGCTGGGTCTGTGGATATATCGTCAGATTGGCTGTCAAAATTGAGTATTGCGACGTTGAAACAGTTATCTGATGTTTGCTTCACGACATTTAATCTAGCGAATCCGATACTGGATCAGAAGACGTATTTTCGGCGCACGCTAGGTGTTGCGATTGATGGAAACTTTGGGATTTGCATTGAGAGCTGTATCGTTCTCGTTGTTATGGCACTGGGTTCACTGGGTCAAAAAGGACTGCAGGAAGCTGGATTTGCTGCGACGCCGGCGTCGAGTCTGTATGCTGGACAGGACGCCGAGATGCCAGGATTGGACTTTCTCAATGAGGCGAGGAAACGGTTTGGGTTCTTGATGTGCGAACAAGATTTACAGGCTTGCCAGTTCTATCTGCTATCAGGGTAGGATTCTAAGTTGTGTCTCAGGATGGTAGCTGACGTTGACAGATTGTTCTACGCCGAGGCTTTGAGACCTATAGATTGGTGGGCAATGCTCAGCAAAGCAAGTGCATGCAGCGCATACTTCTGGAACAAGTAAGCTACATTCTACTACACATCAAACCTGTCTAACTCTCCTAGCTTATCGAGAGATCGCGACGAATGGATGCTGGACATGCAATCGCGCCTTTTCTGGATAACAAGCATGTTTGAAGCCGTCCTATCCCAGGAACTTGATCTCCCGCCTAGTAACTCCCTGACCCTCCAACTCGAAGAACAAATCGCTCTGCCAAAGTTCATCTCCGCTCAGGACATCGCATCGTTTGGATCGTTTCGATATCCAGGTGATGATCCGTTTTTTCACTATCATTTTTTATCGCAGCTTGCGCATCGGTTGATCTTGACGAGAGCAAGGAATAGTTTGTTCCACTTTAGTAAGTTCCGAGACTATTGAGAGAGGAGTGGTGCTGATGTTTGAAGATCCTACTGCGGATTATCCGCCTGAACCTGTGGAGGATGAACTCATTCGACAGTTGGAGCAGTGGAGGGAACGGCTCCCGCCTATGCTTCAGTTTGATCCGAAGTCGCCTTTGACGCAGGCTGAGTCTCCTTCTGATGCGCTTGTGACAGCTTGGTTGCATGCTCGGTACTTTGTCGCGAGATATCACATCGGCCGACCTCTACTGTAAGCACGTTGACCAAATACTTTTCAAGATACTGACCTTGAAAGCCACCGTGCCCTCGAAAGACCAGCATCTCTGACCGAAGGACATCTCCGAAAATGCCGCGATGCTACAAGCGCTGTTCTCGCGTGGGCTTCCGTGATTCAAGTCACCGACGCAATGAGGAGCTGCAATCCTCTTAAATTCTTCGTCTGCAGCCAGTAATAATACTCCCTCTCACTCTCGTTAGTGGCCGTTCTAATCATATCAGAGTATTCGGCCAAATATGCGTCATATACGCTCTCAGCGTCTCACCATACCCATACATCCGTGACATTGTATCAGACGTCAACAAAAAGTGGACAAACTTCGCTCTCAACTATCTCGAAGCTGGTGCATTTTGCAGTCCCGCAATAGAGCAGGACTTCAGGATAGCAAAGATTCTCTGTGAGGATATAGGAAAGATTTGAGCACCAGGGAGATCTGCATAATTACAATGTGTAGATCAAATAAATTTCTTACAGAGTTCGGCTTCGGCCTAGAAAATCAATGTAACTCCGTAAGCATATCGGTTTTACGTCATTTATCATCTCGTCGATCGCTAACTATCGGACTCATCGTGTTTATCGGACTTTGGACTATTGTGGACCGAGCCGTCGTCCGGATCACTAACCTCTTTTGCATCTTGGAGTTAGTCCCTATGACGCGTCAGTTTTCACCGCCGATACAACTACAGTGCCGAACTTCCTCGTTGTCGTTTTCATATATCTACCCTACACGTAACGATTGCGATATTCATTTCAGAAACCATACCACATAATTGTTCTTTCTCTGATAAAACTGAGAAACCCTCAAAATGTCGCAAAATGGTCTCGCGTTCAACTGCGCCGTCATCACCGGTGGAGGCGGCGGTATCGGTCGTGCACTAGCCGAGTACTTGATCTCCAAGGGCAAAAAGGTTCTTCTCGCAGGACGAACTGAGTCGAACCTCAAGTCTACCACTCAGGACATCGGTGCTGCGGGTTATTATGTTCTTGATACTGGCAAGACGGCTGATATCCCCGCTTTCGTCAACAAAATCACCAGCGAACACCCTGAGCTCGACTGTCTCATCAACAATGCTGGTGTTCAGCGCCCGATTGACGTTCTAAAGAACGATGATTTTCTCGAAAAGGCCGACCAGGAGATTGACATCAACATACGAGGACCGATGCATCTCTCCTTGGCTTTAATCCCTCACTTCAAAACCAAGCCCAACGGGCTCATCGTCAACATTACCAGCGGTCTAGCCTACATTCCCTTCTCAGTCATTAACCCCGTGTATAACGGCACCAAAGCCTGGCTGCACTTCTTCTCCATGAACCTGCGCACTCAACTCAAGAACACCAAGATTCGCGTTGTTGAGATTGCCCCGCCGATGGTGGAGTCGAATCTCCATCGGGAGAGGGAGAATCCTGACGATAACAAGAAGGAGCATGCGCCGCATACATTGACGATGGAGGAGTTTATGGGAGAGATTGTGCCCAAGTTTGAGAAGGGTGATGATACGATTGGGGCGGGTATGGCGGCTAAGGCTATTGATACGTGGTATGGAGCTTTTGGTGGCCTATATGAAGGTGTTGCTAAGGACTATAAGAGTGCCCCATAAATGGCAACTAGAATTAGGAACAGAGAGTACATCTAGATAACAAACAAGGTCCTTGAATTCCAGATCGAATTGATGGCGTTTTGTTCCTCCTGGAGCAACCGGCAGTGGTAAAATAGTAGAAGCCAGATTGCAGGTCATCTTACGAGCCCACCATTCTGGATAATTCGACCATTATCGAATTTCGCTTGTCCAAGAGCTCTTGTCTTCGTGCTTCATCCGTGGTCTCGTCAATTTCATCATTTAGCTGGCGGAGGAAATAAAGACCTGCATTCAACCGTCTTTGGCGCCAGTTCCTCCCACGGCGTGCTGCCCGCTCCCTGGTCTTTCGCAGGGCCCTCGACTCTTCCTTCTTTTGAGATTTGAAGGCGTCCCTGAGACTAAACAGAAGGGTGATGATTCCAACACAGAGGGACACCATCTGGTCTAGTTCTGTAATATCAGTCGTGGATTTTGGAACGAGGAACAGGACGGAAACACCCGAGCTCGGTGATGGTATGAAGCTGGTTTCTCCCAACACTCCCAAGGGCGTGCTTATAGAGGCTAGAGAAGCGAAAAAGAAGAGGGGGAGGCTGAAAATTGAAAGCAGCGACAAAGACCGCATTGGGTTTCCATGTCGGGCGTCTTCTTCAGTGAGCTGGAGTGCCCTAATGGATTGTAGTTGATTCTCCGACCGCACTGCCGAATCTATATCTATAGCCTGCCCCCTCAGGGCTGCCCTCACTTCTATTTCGAGTTCGGTATCGGCGGATTCCATCTCTACCTCTTCCTCGGGCTCCTCGACTATGCCTAATCGCAGACTCACTAGGAGACTACTGAAGACAGTAAGCCACACTGCCACAAAGACCACTAGCGACACCATGACCTCGAAGAAGTTGAAGAGAAATGGACGTGATAGATTGGTGTCCGATACACTAACTCCCCTCATTTGCGTGAATACAACTGCCTCGGTCGAGAAAGCCAGTAGACCAACAGCAACGACGGCTAGTGTACGCTTCAGATGACCGAAGAGCATGGAGACGAACACCAGGAGGAGGGCTATCGCAGAAAAAGTTTCGCACACGTCGAGCGCCGCCTCTGCAGCCGCCGCATGCTTCACTGCTTCTGAATCTGCGCTGGTAAAGAGATGCAGGATCGATTCATGGGCTGAATTGCCAAAGTAGAGCATGTAGATAGCGTGCCCTGCTGCAACACCTGGAACTGCTAAAACGGCCACGAGATCTGCGCTGATGCTATCTTTGTGACGGTACTCCGCGTTCAAGCACCAAGTGGTCAGGACGGATACTACCATGCAGAGCCACGAGGCGATGTTTCCTGGGCCGTAGAAGGATGCGACTAAGGAGAAGCGTTCACCAGGCAAAGACGCGCCACTCATAGTGTCAACTATGGCTCACTTGTAACTTTGTATTTTGCTGAAAATTGACCAAAGTATGAGCTTTATTATTTAGAGATGAAACACCCAGGAAATGAGAAATAAGCGCCAGCCTTATTAGCACTATTCGGACATCGGATAAACTGAGGTTGCCGATACCCCAATCCATCCATCCCTCTAAGCACTACAGCTGTTACTGGCTGCAAACCTTGATTAGGGTGTCGTTGTTATTATATACTATGCGTTCTGCTTATAAGGCATAATCACCAAGTTCATGGCGCGAAATACTGAAAGTTATCATATAAAATTGAGAATCCTATCAACGAGTATATTCGGAGAGTGGACGACATAACAACTACTAGATCGACAGTTGATTTATAAAATAGAATTCGAGGATAATCGTGACACCTTACATTTGTCAGGCATCAATCCTAAGCATACCTAGGCGGCCTCTCATCAGGATGTCCACTCAAACCCTCGGTAGGTCTATCCGCCGCCAACGGCTTCTCATCCTCTATTTGTACATGCGCAGGTGGCTCAACGCCCTTCTTCTCCCATTCCCGACGAGCAATCATATTATCAGCGCGGCGCATATCCTCTTTTCCCTTGTCGGCGATAGCTCTATTATCGGCGCTATCTTTGAGAGTTTCTGGGTGTTTGGGGTCGGTGTCGAAGGCTTGATCTGCTTCGTCGAGGACTTTGCCTCGTAGAGCGTCGCCGGCTCCGCGGATGCCCTTGAGGCCTGTCTTGACGTCGTCGATGATTTTTGACATTTTGATGGGACTGATGTTGTTGGGTAGAGCCTTGGCTTGATGGTCGGTTTATATCCTACCTATGTTGATGTATGACGTAGCCGGGGCCCATGACGTAGGGAGCCCATACTTGCACCGGCCCTGGTGCACCAAGCGCCACGTGACCTCTGCACCTGGCTACCCTATCGCGTGCTCTCATTGGCTGATGACTAGCATTAAAGTGCCAATCAGAAGATAAAGAATTAAAAGATTTAATTTTAAGAGCTATATAGAGCTATATAGATAGTAAGAATATCTATAGAATAGCTAAATTTTCTATATTATGATAAAATGATTATTTTAAAGACTTATATAGCTTATATATATAAATATTTCATAATTGTTAATCAAAATTAAATATTTAAATATTAATTTATAAAATTATATTCTCTAAGTATATTACTATATACATGTACCTATATATAC